>LPNX010284582.1:0-12106 GCA_001517045.1 Pseudotsuga menziesii | reverse complement strand
TTTTAAATAAAATAAATTATTAAAAATTTATATTCAATATTAATTATAACTTTATTTTATAATTTTTTTAGTTGAACTTAACAAAGACTTTCATTTTGTAATTTTTTTTTTAAACTTAACAATGACTTTCAGTCTTTTAATATATAATTTCAAAAAAAATTTAAATATTAATTAAAAATAAAAATAAAATATTTAACACCAATTACAAAACATTAAAATTAAGTAAAATACATTTCTTAATCAATAATAAAAATATAAATATTAAAAACCAATTACATAAACCCTAAATTGGGTGCATTTTATTTTGGAATTAATTAAAATACATTTTTCAATCAAAATAAAAATATAAATATTAAAAACCAATTACATAAATCCTCAATTAAGCAATTTTTTTAAAGAACAAAATTAAAACGCTAAATATACACCTTTCAAATTTTACCAATCTTAATTTTTTTCCACATACCAAAACTAAATAAATAAGCTATGCATGGTTAGAAAATAATCTAATTTTTTTAATATACCATATGTTATTCATGGAGGTCTTCTAAATTCACCATAATATTACTGGAAATGAGATAATAACTGGAATTTAAATAATAACTTAAAATCAAATGGATTTTTGCTAAATTGTTAATAACTCTTTTTTTCATGGTGGATGAGATTTTAAAAGTGAATGTTGGGTTAATTAGAATACTAGCAACAATCATATTAATTACATTGATAAATGTTTTTATTTGAGATTTGGGGTGGACTACTACTTATACTTTTTCATTTACGAATAAGGATGAGACAAGTGTATGGTTAAGAATATAAAAATAACTGATAGTTGGCATTGAGCCTATCACCCTCTAAGCATATGACCTAACCTAAATTTAATCACCAGGTTCATGTAAATTTAATTAATAGTTGTATTACCATTATAGTTAAAGTAATAGTGATGCAATATACTTGAAGTGAAGCTAGCTAATAGTAATGCAATATACTTGAAGTGAAGTTAAGAGTTGTAAAATATTGAAGTTAAGTTAATAGTTGTATCTAAGAGTTATCCAATGTAACAATGATTAGAGTTGAAATTAAGTTAAGAGTTAATTTAAAAGTTAATATATCAACAATTACAATTCAGGTAAAAGTTGTGATTGGAGTTGAAGGTAAGCTAATAGTTGTATCATCAATTGACTTAAGCTCATAATTGTATTTAATAATTGAATAGCTAATAGTTGTATCTAATACTTATCCAATATAACAGAGATTAGAGTTGAAATTAAGCTAATATTGTATCTAATAGTTCATTTAAAAGGTAACATATCAATAATTACAATTCAAGTAAGAGTTGTGATGGAGTTAAAGGTAAGCTAATAGTTGTATCATCAATTGAGTTAAGCTCATAATTGTACCTAATAATCTAATAGTTTTATTTAATAATTGAATAGTTGAAGTTGAAGCTTAATTTTTGAAGTATGACTAATTAATGTTAACTAAGCTATTTTTTTAATTTTTTTAATTGTTAATTTAGAATTTTGAACTACATGCATAGAATCAATGTAAAGAATACACTTGTACCATTATAATCCATAAATTACAAAGCATAAATGACTCCACCCAAAATTCTAAAATATAAGCCTATACATCTAATTATTATCAACCTAATTATTCTTTTATAAATGCCCTCATTACACTAATACACAAAAATTAAATTAAATATGGCTAGCTATATTATAAACTGAACAAATATGGTGCCAAATATAAATTCTCATACAAAATAAATAAATTATTATTCAAATTATGAGCCGAAAAATAGAGCTCATGCTATTGTAATGTAATTGTTTTTAAATCTTTTCTGGAACTCCATTTCCATGGAAAGTTTAAAACCTGCGATACTGTTTTCTTCAAAATTACAAGAACAAATTTGTATTTCAGAACAAATTTTTGTTTTAAATAGTAAACATCTTAAAATAACCAAGATCCAGTGATTCATAGACCGAAATCTAATATTATTTATGTTAATTACATTCGAGAAAAACTGATAATAATTTTTCTTTTTGAATTTATTTGGCTTTAGATGGCATTCGTAACAAATTTAGTTTATTACTTTGAGTAGCCAATGGCCATGGTGGCAATGACGAATTACAAGTTCGTTCGCAATTGAGCCAATTTATTATGACTGCCATATATGCTAAATATGCAATGGAACTGTAATGAACATATATAATTCCACCATATACTTATTCGACCATATTTAAATATATTCCCTTGGAAGCATATTTGAAAATTAATGCGAGTAAAGGAATTCGAGTATGACATTGATCATGGCGTAAATGTAAAAATACATAATCAAATTTTACGATGGCATTGCAACAATTAGATAATCAATTGTAAGTAGAATTCATTAATAATATGTTTCTACGAGGCACAATTCTTTGAACTTGCATGAACCGACCTTCCTGGTATTGGGATCGCTAGTCGAATGTAATTCTTTGAAATTGCATGAACTGGTCTTCATGGTCTTCCCATGGCGAGTCTAATGTAACACGAATACAGTGAACCCATTTTAGAGGAGAGGCGACCCTATTCCATAGCACATTAACATCCGAAGGCAAAATGTCAAATTCTATGCACAGAAATCCCAAAATACAATTTGAAAGTGTATTGATCCACTTGTTGGCTGCAAAATTCATGTCCCCAATTCCTGTGACAATTGCTTGTCTAACCAAAGATTCGATCGCTCGCAACCAGATTTTGATAGCTTCCAACCGGATTGCTTGGATCCGTGAATGGAGTTAATCCCTCGGGGATCTCCACAGATTTACAACACAAAAAGGAGAAGAATAGAGGACTCGAATAAATCACTACATGAATCAAAGGCAGAGAAGAGAGGATATGAATCAACTTGAGAGGCGATCAAATCACTAAATTGAGGCGATTGGGTTTTCATGCAATTGGATAATAGCTGTTGTCGAGGAATAATAGTGTGATTTTGTTTTTGGGAAAGTGTATGTTGTCTAACTCTTTTCTTCCTCAAAAAATGAAAACAACCAGAGGTTGCCCAAGACAATAAAGAAAAAACTTAGACTGAGAGAGGAAGCAGGCAGGGAGTTGTTGTGAAGGAAGAGAGATGACACGATATAATATATAGGCAGTGCCACAAGGTCAGCTTCGAGGAACAAGGGATTCAAACACGGTATATGATGTTATAATGTGTACTTTGGACCACTTCAAATCTATTCATTTCACTGGAGCTACATGCCGGCTTGCCCAGTCGAGTCTTTCGTTCCGTTTCCCGAATATGCAGGCTGTCCGAAGCCTCCTCCGCTGAATTATCCACCATTGTTAAAGCTTTTTCATAGGTCTTACTGTCGAACCCAAGCTTGGGCTTCTCGGGGAAAATATATCTGAACAACGAAGTGAAAAGCAAAATCCAGTAAAGAAAAAGGGTTCTCAGATGTAAACTCACCCTGGCGTTATAAGCTGAAAATCCCACAAATACTTTGATGTCTGTAAATGAATCTGAATTCACTAAACCCATGGAAACAGATTCAATGTTGTAAAACTGTACAAACTGCTTGGCAATGAATTTGGACTAAACTCACTTCATGGAAGGATCTGGGAAGGAGCCGCAATATAGAGCCATTTTTCCCATCGCTGAATTTGAAATTCAAATTTCAGGATTACATATTAAGCCCGCCCATTGATTGAATTTGAATTCAAATTTGAATCGGTGATGTGATGCATGTATGGATGATGGTGGTGCGAAGCGTGAGGCTAACAACCGATGTTGGATTCGCCGGATGGGAGCTTCAAATTTCAAGATTACATATTAAGCCCGCCCATTGATTGAATTTGAATAGGTGATGTGATGCAAGTATGGATGGTGGTGGTGCGAAGCGTGAGGCCAACAACCGATGTTGGATTCGCCGGATGGGAGCTTTTTCAGTGTGGTGGATATGGGCGAATCGACTATGCATATCCATAAACCCTATTTGGGGTAGACGAATCATAGGGATGGAAGTAAACCCGAATGGATACATAAACAAATCATGGTATGGACATACCCTTGACAGACTCTTTAAGAGTCTGCAGCGGGGTGGATAGCTCTCGCCACACTAGAGGGATAGCTCTCGCCACACTAGAGGGAGGGTTTTTGTTTTTAAAGACCTTATCACAATTTGGAATTATTAGTCTTTTGGGGAATTGGAGTTAGACTTCAATAATATTGAGGAATCCTTGGCTTTATGGTAGGGTTTTTATCACACTTTTCATTGTGGCATTTCAAAAGTACTTAATGTTTTTGAAGATTCTAGGGTGGTTATACAAGTTTTAGTCTCTCGGAAGCTCCCTGAGGAGCTTCAACTCCGACAAATTATAAGAAAATTCCAAAAGTTGAGCACTTCCTTCCGTCCAATAGCAAATAAGGCAGCTAATGTTGCGGTCCCATTGAACAATGGAAGTATCAAATTGAATGGAGCCCCTCTTCTTTTTCTCATTCCATAAGACCCTGGCTCTCAAGCCAAGGGGCCTCATGTATTCCTATGCGATGATGTGGAGGGCATCTAACAGTTTGGTGATTAACTCGGCACGTAGCAACATGCATGAAGAGGTTGGAATTTATACTGTTTGTCCGGATGAATGTACGAAGGTGCATGTTCAGAAGCTCCTGGCAGCGGTGACCTCAACATGGGTAATGCATTTCCCTGTCAAAGTACTTGCTTCCATCAGTTCACAGTAGGCAAGCCTATGGAGGATTCGAGCAGGATTCAGGATGCAGTGAATGATCTAGGAGTATTTATTAGGCATTGGAGGATAATATGGCACTAGTACAAGTGATCAATTTTGCCACGGAAAAACGTGGCAATATCCACGGAAAATCGTGGATATTGCCACGTCTAAGTGTTTTTTTTTCTTCCGTGGAAACAATTCCGTCGCAATAGAGACGACCCCTAATTTGCGTTGCAAGAGCGACAATGTTCTATATTTCGTTAGATGTCTAAGCCGTCGCTATATCCACGCCTGGCCGTCTCTGTATCCACGCCTGGCCGTCGTTGTATCCACGCTCTGTATAAGGTTTTAAAAAAAAAATGCAAACCGAGGAATAAGACGTCGCTATAGCCACGCCTTGCCGTCTCTGTATCCACGCCTTGTCGTCTCTGTATCCACGCCTGGTCGTCGTTGTATCCACGCTTTGTATAAGTTTATAAAAAAAAAATGCAAACCCCAGGAATAGCGACGGGGATGCTATACCTGCGACGGGCAGACTATACCTGCTCTCAATTCCCCTTACCCTTTAAATTATTTTGTTACATAGAAAACATATAAAAAACTAAACATATAAACATTGAAACATAGAAGACAATTGTAACTATGTTAAATCATTAACAATTCAAATTTCCAGAAAAACAGTTTCTCATAACTAGTCCTTTCCATTCTAATCAGAAATACAAGCAAACCAGCTTATTAGTAAGAATACATACTTGCAAAGATCAAGCCATGGCCGGGTTATCTCCGAGCATGATATTCTTTCAGGCCATGACATTGTATACAGTATTGGCAATCGCATATCTGGCAAACCTAGTTGAGCCAAAACAGAGGAATCCTGGTAAATAAAAGCAGCCAAAACTCCATCAGAAAAGCATTTGGTGTTGACAAAAACAAGAAGCAGATCCTGAACACAAGTACATTTGCTAGACAACATATCCTACCTATGTCTCAACTTGGATAGTAACAAGCTTCCAATAAGAGACCATTTATACAGACGAAAATAATTGAAAGACCTACCTGCTACTCAAATATTGAAGGACAAGATTGGTCACCCTGTCTGGAAGGTAGCCACCCTGTCGAATGACATTCAAGAGATTCAAATGACACTATAAATCTTCCCTGCATAATGCTTTTGAAACATCTGAGCAAAAGGCTTGTTCTCTGGTTTTAAAAGCTTTGGGTCTCCAAATCTGCGACACAATAACCATAGTGATATAGCATAATTTGGCATCATGATTAAGAAAATTTGAGGCATCTATTTACAGCTGATGATTACATTTTTATCAGAGACCTATAGATTGTGACCAAAATATAATAATAAAATAAACTTTTTCAGTAAATCCTTGTTGTGATGCTGATGCCATTATCTAATGCAGAACTTTCATCAAAAGTGCCCTTAGATCATCTAAATGAATTACTACCACAAATCCTGTGAATCAAGTTCGGAATCATAAAAAGGCTTTCTGTCAATTACCAAAAGCTGTGAACTCACATCTATATGTCCAATAACACCTTTAAATCCATGTAACTTATTGTATACAGAAACACAATCCTAATTGTCCTCCCTTAACTCACCGAGTGTACAAGCAGTTCATGATATGCACAGTCCACTTCTTTACTTTCCACCATTCCCAAGACTTACATTGCTCTGGGTCAGTTGGTTGTCCCTCGGGAGGAACTGGCCTTTCCAGCATAGCTAAAAATAGGACCATCCAAGCATTAAAGACATTGGGATCAAACAGTTGCTTAGGGACCTCTAGCTGCACAGCAATTTCATCAACCTTAATTCAACATCCAAATCAGATAAGCTATATTCAGATATAAATATAGAAGAGGCTTTCTGGGTGTTGAAAGTAATAGCTTGCATACATAAATGGATGACCAAAAGATTTTGCAAATGAGCTTGATCAGCTCTGCTATCTCTATCGTAGGGCTCGGAATTTGAACAAGGCGGTTGTAAATGTTAAGTAAAGGTGGGAAAGCCTCATCAATGATGAGATATACAGGAGTTCGCTCATCCTCTGACTTGAACCTTGACATACACAAAGTAAGAGTATATATAAAATGTATTGAAAATTGAGACAAATACTTTGCATGCTGACAAACCTTTAATTAATTTAGTATAAAGAATGGAAGGTAATTATGAAAGCCATAACAATACGTTGTATTGCAGCAGAATACTTACTCATACTTCCTTGAAAGAATTCTTAGCACATATAAAGCACCATATACTTGTTGATCTTGCAAATTACGCTTGAACCAGATAAGAAGGGCAGGCCAATGCTCTGGATAGTCTGCATTAATAATAGTTTTAATGCACTCCCCAAGATGCACTCTGCATAAAGATAGAAAATGTAAATTAACTATTATAGACACTTCTAACAGATCAAAAGTTGAGTAAAATTTATAGTGTAAGATTCAAGGCCCCACAAACAGCATAGACTACATCTGAAGAGAAGATACAAAAAGTATGATGCTACAAACGATCTTTTGAAGTAGGGCACAAATAAAAGTAAATGTGAATCTGCTACTGTTTCAAACAAGAAGTATCTCATCAAAAAAATCATTTATAGAATGGACATTTGGGCATGCACCCATGATATGTGAGCAAGTAAATTGAGTAGCAGTTTTTAAGCTAAAATATTGGCTTCAAGCAAGCTTGAGCTTTAAATTTCTTGATACATAAAATACTTCTGAAGCTAATGCCATCAGATGTTCCAGGCATATATATACTTAATCTCCATGTCAAAATGCCAAAATGTGAAACAAGCATTTCATCTGCAGGTGAATGTCCTCAACAACCTGGAGCAACATTTATCTAAGTTCATGAGATATCAATCAAGAAGATTGACACAACATCGATGATAAAAACAGCTAAATTACCAGCATAGAGATACAGATCCGGATCCTGATACAGATTCACCACATTTTTGAAAAACCAACATCCAAATACGGAAGGGAAACAACAAGCACAAAAAGAAAATTGAAATATTTTTATAATAAATTTTAAAAACAAAGGGAAGAATCAAAACTATTTGGGAAAAACAAGAGTCGAACTATAAGTTATAGCCAAAAAAGAGAGTTTTCATGCATATTATTAACACCACTAATGTACCATAGAGTCTGTAGAGTTTTTAAGCTTATAGAGTCTGTACTTGGAACTCTAACCTCTAATTGTCCAGAAAGGGATAGTCAGTTTCCTGGGACCTCTAATTGTCCAGAAAGGATGGAAGGACTGGGCTGACAGATATTAGTATTTGAGGGATTGTGTTAGTAGAAAAATAGGTCATCAGAGCCATAAGCAGAAATTGGACAGGATAGATACTTGTCAAACTACTTCTGCCATGACTGCAAACCTTCCCGATTATGCACAGTTGGCTGCCAGAATCATAGTTTCCAATCTTCACAAAAATACAAAGATATCATTCTCTCAGACAATAAAGGAAATGTTTGCTCATGTTAATAAACGATCTGGTTTGAAGGCTCCTTTGATTGCAGATGATGTTTATGAAATCATCATGAAGAATGCAGCACGTTTGGATAGTGAAATCATCTATGACAGGGATTTTGATTACGACTACTTTGGTTTTAAGACATTGGAGAGATCGTATCTTTTAAAAACCAATGGAGTTGTTATTGAGAGGCCTCAACATATGTTAATGAGGGTTGCTGTAGGAATCCATAAGAATGACATTGATTCAGCTATCAACACTTATCATATATTGTCACAACGTTGGTTCACCCATGCTTCTTCGACACTTTTCAATGCTGGGACACCAAGGCCACAGATGAGTAGTTGCTTCCTTTTTTACATGAAAGATGATAGCATTGAGGGAATATATGATACTTTAAAGGAGTGTGCTGTAATAAGCAAATCAGCAGGAGGACTTGGTGTTTCAGTGCATAACATTCGTGCAACTAGTAGTTATATCCGAGGAACAAATGGCACATCTAATGGTATTGCGCCAATGTTGAGGGTATTCAATGATACTGCTCGATATGTTGACCAAGGTGGAGGCAAGAGGAAGGGTTCCTTTGCCATGTACTTAGAGCCATGGCATGCAGATGTTTTTGAGTTTCTGGATTTGAGAAAGAACCATGGGAAGGAAGAGAACAGAGCACGTGATCTATTTTTTGCTCTTTGGGTGCCAGACCTCTTTATGAAAAGGGTCCAGGAGAATTCTACATGGACATTATTTTGTCACAATGAAACACCTGGGCTTGCTGATTGTTGGGGTGAAGAGTTTGAGAAACTGTACATGAAATACGAGCAAGAGGGTAAGGAAAAAAAGGTTGTACAGGCACAGAAGCTTTGATTTTCTATTCTGGAAGCTCAGATAGAAACAGGCAATCCATACATGCTCTTTAAGGACAGCTGTAATAGGAAAAGAAATCAGCAGAATCTGGGAACCATCAAATCTTCTAACCTCTGCACAGAGATTATCGAATATACAAGTCCAACAGAAACTGCAGTCTGTAAATTGGCATCTATTGCATTGCCTAGATTTGTCAGAGAAAAGGGCATGACCCTCGAGTCTCAACCCTCTAAGCTAGTTGGTAGCAGAGGTTGGAGGAATCGTTACTTTGATTTTGATAAATTAGCAGAGATCACATCAACAGTTACTATCAATCTCAATAAGATAATTGATGTAAACTTTTATCCTGTGGAAACTGCAAAACTGTCAAATATGCGACATAGGCCAATTGGTATAGGTGTTCAGGGTCTTGCTGACACCTTTATACTGCTTGGAATGCCATTTGAATCAGAAGAGGCCCAAAAGTTGAACAAGGATATTTTTGAAACAATTTATTATCATAGTCTTAAAGCATCTGTTGAGCTTGCTATTAAGGAAGGTCCATATGAAACCTACTTTGGGAGCCCTGTGAGTAAGGGAATACTTCAACCAGACATGTGGGGTGTAAAACCTTTTGATCATTGGGATTGGGCTTTGCTAAGGGACATGGTAGCAAAACATGGCGTGAGAAACTCTCTTCTTGTTGCTCCTATGCCAACTGCATCAACTAGTCAAATTCTTGGGAACAATGAGTGCTTTGAACCTTATACATCAAATATTTACAGTAGAAGAGTGTTGAGTGGTGAATTTGTGGTGGTGAACAAACATCTTCTTCATGATTTAACTGACATGGGGCTATGGTCTCCTGCTTTGAAGAATGAAGTCATCTATCACAATGGTTCAATTCAAAACATCAGCGAGATTCCAGAGGAACTTAAGGCTATTTACAGGACTGTATGGGAGATTAAACAACGGACACTTGTGGACATGGCAGCTGATCATGGCTATTATATATATCAGAGCCAAAGCCTTAATATTCACATGGACCAGCCTAACTTTGGAAAGCTTACTTCTCTGCATTTTTATGCTTGGTCAAAGGGCCTGAAAACTGGAATGTATTATTTACGTACACGGGCTGTAGCGGATGCAATCAAGTTTACTGTGGATGCAACTAACATAAAGCAGGAGAGCATAAAACCTGTGACTGAAGATGTAGAAAAAAAGCTAGCTCAGATGGAATGTTCATTGGAGAATAAAGATGAATGTCTTGCTTGTGGAAGTTGATTAACTAGGTAGAAGGCTTGTTGCCGATATGAGTATAGTCTCAAAATCTGGGCTTTGTTTAGGTGATGCCTTTATTGCTTTGTATAAATTCACTATTTATGGATGTTGTACATTATTTATCCTTTTTCTGTAATATATTATTTAGCCCTTGAGTGAACAGCGTATATCTGGAAAATTTCATTCTCTTATCTATTGTCTCTGCTTCCTTCCACCGTTTCTAGTTAAAATAAAAACCTACACTGTATAAGTTGTGCTAAGCTCTTGCAATGCAATGAGCAACTATAATTCAATGAACAGATTGAGGTGCACTATAATTTTTTTTCATAATACACTATACACATACTATTATATTATTACATTCATTATATATACATATGCTATTAATATATACATATTATACACCATATACATTATATATAATATATATAATCCATATTCAATATTACATTATGTCATCTATCAACAGTGCAGTGATTCCTCATCCTATCAACAACCTCAAAGATGTCAATGTATACCTTCACTTCTTATCTAGAGCCTTAATCCTGGGAGAACTTGGCTTATCAATTTTCTTTTTGATTGCAGGTATTGCAGAGGTAGGGGTGATGATGGTGACAACAAGCCTAGTGACTCTTGTCATCGTTCTTATATGGCAGAAAAACATACTCCTTGCAATTGGATTTCCTTTTCTATTTGGATCAATTGAGTTGACTTATTTTTCTGCAGTCTTGATGAAAGTGGGGCAAGGTGGTTGGCTTCCACTGGCTTTTTCCACCTGCTTCCTTCTTGTGATGTACATTTGGAACTATGGAAGTGTTTTGAAGTATCAAAGTGAGGTGAGGAAAAAGATGAAGATCCAAGTCTTGAGTATCATCTTTCATCTCTACGTGAAGCTAAAGAATCAGGAGTTGTATATCTTGTTGGTCATGGAGATGTCAAGGCTAGAAAGGATTCATGGTTTCTCAAAAAACTGGTTATAAACTACTTCTATGATTTCATGCCTTTCATGAAGGATATCCACCGGCGTTTCTGTTAGTGAAAAATCATAATCACCAATCATCCAAAACATTTTATCATCATCCAAGATCACTTGACTGCTCCAAAATAATTCATTGACTGAAGTCTTCTTCATCGCAGTTGTGTTTGACTGAGGAAAATTCGTGGCTAGGTTTTTATTCTTTATCTCTTCCCTAGTGTGGCAGCTCCAAGCCTGCTAGGCTTCTTCCTTCACAGCACATAGCAGCTCACAGTGGAGGGTAGTCTCAGTGGTGAGGAGCAGTAGCATCAGAGTTGATACAGCTCACGGTCAAGGCTTGTTACAGCAGCAACAGCTCTTGGTGGTGAGAGCAGAGCTCATGGTGGGGGCTATCTACAGCAGTAGCAGCTCACGGTGGTGGGACCAGAGCTCACCGTGTGGAGTCTGAGGTAGCAGCAGCAGTCTGCCAAGGTAGAAGCAGCCCACGAAGGCAGCAGCAGGCTGCCAGCAGCCTTCACTGAGGTGGCAGCAGGTACAAGGAGGTGCAGTATATTAGTAGTGATAAATAATGAGAGTGCCAACTCAATTCCTAACATCTAAAAGCTAAAAGAGTAAGGAAGGAAGCTACATATTAACATGAAATTAAAAGGAAAAAGTATATGACTATATCTATCAGTACAATGTAGAGTGGCCTGCTCCATAGTCACAGTCTAAGTAGAGATAGAGGCAGAAGTGGAATATACGCATGCATGTAAACAGGCTTAAAATACTTCCAAATGTATCAATTCACAAAGTTTCTAGT
>LPNX010284528.1:0-15467 GCA_001517045.1 Pseudotsuga menziesii | reverse complement strand
CCATGTGTAACATATAGGGTTGAGTTGAAGTCTGTTGAGACATTCTAGTATTCAGTTAGTGATGGGTCATAGGTTTTTAATAGTTTGAATAAAGATTGAGTCCCTTGGTTATAGGATTTGGAAACAGAATCCTCTTGTATTTAATTCAGTTTGAGTTATTTTTCTTAGATAGCTTAGTTTAGCTCACAGAGCTTAGGATAACGCAAAGAAGCGTGTTTAACTCATAAAGCTTGAAGTTTAGATCGAAGGGGAGATCGAAATCAATTTCCTAGAGCATACCCATAGATATGAATCTCTAGTTGTAGAGATCTATTTGAGAAGTCAAGCTTGAAAAGAGGTTTATTAGTCTGTTGAATTCGATTTCTTATGCATAATTGATAAAGTTGCAGTTATGTATGTGTAATTGTTGTTATATAGAGAGATTTCATAATCTGTATAATGGATTTGTGCATGAGGAAGATATGGATTGAAGTTTCTAAACCTAACTATGAACAATTCTAGTTTAAATCTATACTATTATGTTTATATCCATTGAAATCTAAGGTGATTGGTGGAAATTCATAGATACATTATAAGAATTGCAAGAAATCCTTTGTTTAAATGCGCAGAGCTCAAGTGAATGGTTTATACATAGTCAATCAAGGGTTATTGTGCAATGTGGAGGTAGATCAACGGTTATGGACGATTGGTTAACAAGCTTACAGCCGAACAGAGGAGATCAATCAATAAATTGTTCAATGATTGCAAGAGAATATCACACTCGGAGTTGCTGGAATGTTACAATTTCCTTGGTGGTGTGATGGAAACCACAGTGGCTTCATGGTTTTCTGACGTGGATTGAATGGATCGAATATCGCATTCAAAACTATTGTATACGAAATTACCTTTTCCACCATTGCAATAAGCCCTAGGTTGAGGATCTTGGTCACAGTGTCTTGATGATATGCAAGGAGGGGTTATGGAAAAGCGCTTCGTCGAGGATTTCTATGAGGGCTAAACTAGTTAAAACTAACTAGTTTAACTTTGTGTTTTGATTTTGTCTAATAAGCATAGACAGAGAGGTCATCATTTTGGTATCATAGTAGAAAAGGGATTCTGCGTGAAGGTATGAGAGTGTGGTCACAATAGTCTTTGTTTCTGAAAGATTGTGAAATTGTTAATTTATGAGGTTGGAGTAGTTTTCTTATATGAAAGGAAAGGTGACAGAAAAATTGCATCTAGTAGTGAACTTTTGTGTCAGGAGATGGAGGTCATAGTTAGAAGAGGTTGGGGAAGGCAAGGAAGACCTGTTGCCAATGCAGAATTAAGAGAGGAGGTAAGATCTCTGAGATCAAGGCTGGAAGCCTTAGAAACTGGAAGACATCATGAGAACACTAAAGACACAATTGATGAAGAGATACTTGAAGAGGAGGAGGAGACAACTACTGAAACTCCCGAGGTAAGAATGTTGAGGTATATTTTTGGTGCAAGTCCTAGTTCAAGAGCTGATGTGCCATTCTATGGTGGAAGCTTGGATCCAGAGGAGCTAATTGATTAGATCAATGGTATGAACAAACAATTTGATTTTGTTGGAAAAAAGGAGGACAGGAAAGTTAGATTTGATGTCACAAGGTTAAGAGGGCATACATCCTTATGGTGGAATGGTGTGCAAGAGGAGAGAATATTGAAGAACAACACTAGGAATAATAGCTGGAACACAATGACAGCAAAATTGAGAGGTAAATTTCTTCTTAAGGATTATAAGTTGATTTTGTTTAGGAAAATCGAAAATCTTAAGCAAAAGTCAATGACAGTTAGGGAGTATACTAAGGAATCTTACAAGGTAAATATCATATCTGGACATATGGAAGGCACACTAGAGAGGGTATCTAGGTATGTTAATGGTATAATATTTGATATACAAGATGAATTGGGTTTGTTGTCATTGAGATCTGTTGAAGAAGCATATCAGGTTTCCTTGAAGGCTGAGGAGAAGCTGATGAGGAAAGGTGAGAGGCTCTGGAGAAAGGGAACAACAACAAAAAGGTGAAGCCAACAGTTCAAACCAGCAAGCACATCCCGATAGAACTAATGATAACAGAGGTGGAAGAGTTGCTTCAAAATGAAGATGTTGTTGGATAAAATATGCACTATCTAATTAAACACTTAACTGTCAACCCGGGAAGGTAACCTTTGAGGTACAAGCACTGTATGTGCAGGATTAAAGCTTATTCTAATCTAATCTAATCTAGAAACCATTCGAAATGTTTAATACTAAGATTCTTAATCTAGTGATCATTAATTCAATTCATATTTAAGATCTTAATGGTAACTAAATACAATCAATTCTAAAATCTACAAAGCATTCAAATTTCAAGCTTTAACATAATTACAACAATGAAATAATGTTCAAACTGACTTCAATACAATACTACCTCTAAAGCATATCCTTGCAAATGAAAATAGCTAATAAAATCACTCATTCTAATATGATCCAGAAACTAAATTAAGTAAACAGAAAACTATGTAATGACACAGAAAGCAAAACATGCGACAGAAAGTGAACTTGGCAATTGATTTCTCATTTAATATTTCAGTGGTTTTATCAAATTAATAGATTTCATTAACTTGAGTTTTAATAAGTTTTATATCAGCATAGAGTTCATTGTTCAATTCAATCTTAAAATGAATTATTACTTATAATTGAAACTATTCTAAATTAAACTTGCATTTAAAACTACAATAAAATAAATGAAATTTTCTAATTATAATTTTTTTTACAAGGAATACAATTGTTAAGTCTAAGCTAAATAAGTACAACTATTTTTAAACAATCATTCAAAGTGTAAGCAAACTACCTATCCTATTTTATGAATTGAAAAGATATTTTACTTGTGCAAAATCAGAAATCTATCCACCAAACAAATTCACTTGCAACTAACTATTCGAAAACATGAAACTATACTACTTGTTTTTCAATTACAACTATTTGAACAAATCGAAGATGATTCTATGATCAAAATAAACCAAAGACTAATGCATTGAGGATTGAAATACAATTATACTATGTGAATTCAAATTGCAAATTATCAAAGCAAAGCTTACTATACTATGTAAAAGAAATTACTTGATTGCATTCAATGTAAAGACTAATTTCTATTATTAATTAATTCAATGAAACTGAAAATGCAATCATTTCTAATCAATGAAAGCTATAGCAATGAAAACTAATTCTTTGATCCAATATGCAGCAGAATGGAAATGAATTCAAATGCATGAAAAAGAAATTAAACTTCAAACCCTAATCTATAATAAGAGCATTAACATTATTGCATGAAATAAAGTAGAGCAGAGATCTCTTTCCTATCTATTTACGGTGAGCTCAAATAACATGAAACGCATGAGACAAAGCAAAAATGTTTTTATAAAATAGGTTGATTCATAACTTTTTAAAAAACGTTTTCATAAAACATTCATACTGTTGATTCAGAATCTGAAAAACGTTTTTACATATTAGACAATATTGACAACACAATTACTTCGCTGAGTGATGAAAACAAAATGCAAATATGGAATTACACAATGCACACAATACTTAGCTGAATTGACAAAGATAAAACAAAATGAAATCCACTGTCGCTGAGGGGCCCTCCCAGGCAGGGATGATTTTAAGGAACCATACTAATTTAAAAGTGTATAAATGTTGGCGAATCTTACCAATTCTTGAAACACCTAATATAAAATGTTTGGTGATATTTTTCAAAAAATATTTTAATTTCCAAGGATTTTTATCGTTTGTATAATAGTTTGACGATTTTTAGGGTGAAAAAAGTTTACCCCGTCAAAATTGGGCAAAACTAGGCTTCGAAAAATGCAAAATGGCGAATCGTTTTTTGGAAAAAAAACCCTAAAAATAGCCCATGGGCTAAAATTCACCCCTAAAATTATCCTTGCTCCCAGGAACAATAATCAATTTCTACCAATTAATCAGTCACCGAATGCATATACACACAAATTTGCAGCAGACAATACATAGCTTGTATATTATAAAACACAAAGTCTTTAACAGCAATTACATATCCCCCATTGAGTGAGGAAAAATCCTGTATATATAGAGATTCATACATCAGAGAGACTGTCTTTATGATCTGAAACAAACTTAGAAAACGACCAACCAAGAAAACGGAATCTTGCATAATTCGTAAAAATTCCCCCTCAATAACTCTCTCGTGGTTGCGAGTTTGGTGAAACAAATTTTGGGTTTTGTAGTTGGTTAGGTTTTCTTCAAACCTATTATCCCGTTTGGAGAGATCTGCTCCCACGTGCACGCAAACCAAGGTGCAATATGGCAGCCCACAAATATTCATTCCTAAAAATATGGGTTTTACATTAATGAAATTAGTTCATAAATTCGGAATCTTGGATGAATTGTTGAATTGGTTAAGTTGTCGCTGAGACTGGTAATCTAATTCCAGAAAAAGAAGGCTCGATCGTTAGGTTAGTTCCTCACAAATGATCTCGACCCATTAACCTGTTCACGTGATTTCCCAAACCTATGGTATTTGCATAGATATATTACACATTAGTCATAGTTATGAAAATCCAAAACAAAATTATTCATGAAGTAAAAGTAGATTGCATATTATATTAGTTAATGGTTACGAAAAAGCCAAAAGAAATCACTCATTAATTAAAATTAGTTATTTTGTTTAATTAAATGGAGGCTATGGAAAGTCAACAAAATATGCACTTACACGTTATGGCTAATGAAACCGGTGTTTGAGTATTCATTCTTTAATAGATTTCAACTTTAAACCTTTTTTAAAATATTTTATAAATGATTTAATTTTATAATAATTTTCTTTTTTTAGATTTGAACAATTTTTTTTAAGGTTAGTATGTCTTTAAATAAAATAAAAATTTAATATTTTAATAATTTTACTTGTTTAAATCTAAAATATTATCACAAGTTTATCATCAATTTATTGTTTTAATTTTCACATGCACGATCGAGAGGACTAGAAAGAATCAGAAAGTAAAAGTATTACGAGATCAATGAGAGCCGAAAGAAAAAGGCAAGCCAAACTTAGGGAACCAATAAGAAACATGTCATCAAACTAAGTGCGGAACTCGAGACCGAATGGAATGCCGAAATGTTGATTATTTGTACAATATTGCGTTTAATACATCAAAATGACATATTAGTCTCACTTTACATTTACGAGATTTTAATTAATAAAATAAAGTAAAATATAGCATTATTGAACATAGATGTGTTAAATCATAGTAGATAGGATGGGAAATTAACGTAAATAACATCATTGTAAAAGACAATTCTGGAGCCCAACACTCCCCCAGACCAAAGGCACAGGGATAATTTTAAGGAACCATACTTATTTAAAAGTGTATAAATGTTGGTGAATCTTACCAATTCTTAAAACGCCAACTATAAAATGTTTGGCGATATTTTTCAAAAAATATTTTAATTTCTGAGGATTTTATATCGTTTATATAATAATTTGGCGATTTTTAGGGTGAAAAATTTTTACCCCATCAAAATTAGGCGAAACAGGGCTTCAAAAAATACAAAATGGCGAATCTTTTTTTGGAGAAAAACATGGAAAAATAGCCCATTGGGCTAAATTTTGCCCCTAAAATTATCCTTGCAAAGGTATGGCACGTCCGTGTGCCATGAATGAATTAGAAGTGGTTTTTCATTTATTCAAAAACTCTGCTTGATCATCAATATTTTACAGGCAAACTTCAATAAAACTAAGCCAACTTTATTACTGCATGAAAGCTAGAACTTAAAAAAAAATGTTATGTTATGAGATAACCAAAACGACTTCATATTATTTAAGATTTCTTAATACATACAATTCCGCCAACTAATAATAATTCATGCTTATGAAGACCATATAAACTGAAACTCTCTCCCCTTGAACGAAGGTATGGCACGTCCTCGTGCCATGAATGAATTAAGAGTGGGTTAAAATAGAAAACATGAAGGTATAGATAGTCTGTAAATCCTATAGGAAACCAGTCACCCCTGCTACTTTGTAAAGGTTTATCGTCATTCAAGTAATTATGGACAGAGTTTGCATTTCGAGTTCATTAAGCTCCTAAGATTATGGGTCCCACTTCTAGGATAGTGACATCCTAGGTATAGTTATGAATAAGAAAACAGGTTCTTAAGTGAAACTTACAAGCATTCTCAAATAGAAGGTTGATAGAGTTCATTTTCTTTAGATCAACCATACATACCTTCCTCCAGTAGACCCACAACAACCTTTATTATCATAGATTATTTTCATT
Source organism: Pseudotsuga menziesii (assembly GCA_001517045.1). Taxonomy (NCBI): domain Eukaryota; kingdom Viridiplantae; phylum Streptophyta; class Pinopsida; order Pinales; family Pinaceae; genus Pseudotsuga; species Pseudotsuga menziesii. The sequence continues at coordinate 9,173 of LPNX010284528.1, read as the reverse complement.
TTTTTCTCTTTTTTTTAACAAGTTTTCTACCCATGAAGATTCCCCTCTTTCATTAGGGCTTGTTCAGTACCCTGTCGGGTTTACTTAGTCATACCATAGGCCAGTACCCGCTTTCAGCGAACCTATTCAGTACCCTATCGGGTTTAACTAGTCATACCATAGGCTAGTAGCCGCTTCCAGCGAGCTTGTTCAGTGCCCCAGGGGGTCAACCTCTTAAACCTATTTTCTATCAGAGGCTCTTGTCCCAAATATCCACTCCCTATAGATATTCGACAAATAAATTCGCCTATGAAGGAGTGGTGGGGGAGCAGCTCTGAAAACCATGCTATAAGGTGGGATGGTATATGGGTTGGAAGACAGCTAGTCTCTTTTTTTTATCATGGAACCAAAATAAAGGTTCCAAGAGATATCTATTGAACCAAGGATACACACGGTTGATGGATTCAATGTAAAGTGGATGAAGCCATAAGATAATGAGTGAAAGGTGTCTCTAGCCCCAAAACTCACCTCTTTCATATAGATTTATAGTAGTGTTCCTCACAAACTAGGAATTTCATTCACCCTTATGCTATTGTGTAGTAGAGATGCTTAAATAACAGACTATGATAATGAAGCTAGGATGTACAAGTCACCTCTAGGTTTTAGATAGACTCTTAAATTTATGGCAAATCCCCATGGCATTCAAAATTGGTCTTGAGCAGTTGTTACATTCAGAAATATGCATATATGAAAATAAATAATGATGAAAATTTGTTTCGGTTTAGTCTTTGGCATTATCGTCTTCTTCGTTCTTTTATTTGAAAAAGAAAACAACAAAAAACGAAGTTGCATTATTCCCTAAACTAAGAATGCAACATTTTATATATATATCCCTACCCTAAGAAGAAAGAAAACATGTTTATTCAAGTATATGAGCTTTTCCAATGAAACCAAGTGCGAAGCAAAATGAGAATTGTACATTTATCCACATATGAAAAGATTGATGCAGTGATCACCTGAATGTGGAAGTTAACCAAATTACTTTTCTTTGCATCAACAGCTGTTGAATAAAGGAATGGTATTGCAGTCAAGTTACCTCCTTGTTGGCCTGATTTTCTGACCTAGGTCAACTAAGGAGATTAAGCCCACACAAGTAGCTTAAAGCAGCTTCCAGTATGTTTGGGATGGCAAAATCTCGCAGGTTATGATCCTGCTACCAACTGAATTTTTCTCTCAAGGAGAAACTAAATTCAGTGAAAATTTATCCTAATCTGATTTCTATCTAAATAAACCCTAAATTTAGCTTTCTAAAACCTAAGTTATCCTAAAATTGCTTTCCTAATGAGAGTCTTCGATTTTTTAGGATTTTGTTTCGAATATTCAAAATTAAAAAAAAACTATTATAACTATTGTGAAATTAACCTAATCCTCTTTAACAATTGTTAAATGTAAACTACACTAAAATAACACTAACTAAATTATTCTATCCTAGCTGAGCGCAATTTAAATACTATATTAATTATCAATTAATATTTTAAGTAAACAAAAAGATAAATGGGTAAGATTTAAATGAAAATATTTAAATCGTTAACACTAAATCATTCTGCTATATATTTACCATAACAGAAAATTTAAAATAGAAAACTACTTTAAACTTTTTGGAATGTTTTATTAATTAACAATTAACAACCAACACTAAATATCTAAATAAAGATAATGTTCATGATGAAAACATTGTCATAATACAAATGAAATCAAAACAAACATAAATATGTATATTGTTAAGTTTCGAATTTTCAATAAAAATACTGATTAATTCAATTATAATAACATACTCATTCAAATAGCAATATTGTGTTGACAAAGTGTAATATCAGATAATGAATACAATCATAACCAAGTATAATTGTATCAATAGTATAACTAGAAGATGATATATTGAAATATTTTTAAAAGTATTCAAAAATAGTACCGAACAGTGATACCAGTTTGAGAATTTCCAGTCACACTCCTCCGAAGATAAAACCCCAGTAAAGAGAAAAAACTAGTACTGAAATGATATTTCAATGATGTTTTTCTTCCTATACTCCATCCCTTATTACATCGAAATTACTAGTTTATATAACCCCACTAGTCTTTCATTTCAGTTCCTAATAAGTGCTATAATAAATAGCATTGGAATCTTATCCCTATTTAAGTGCATCGAATCTCTTCAAAAAGACACCTGTCACAAACATTACTACGGGATAAAAACTGTCATTAAAATGACTAGCCTGTATTATCTCTTGATTCATGGGGACTGACATATTCGTGACCATCTTGAAACTTCAATATTTCCAGAAGCATCAACGTATGCCAACTGTGATCCAAAACATCTTGTGTTTGCTGAGGATAGCGATAGCATGTACACCTGTACAAATGAAAATAAAAATCTTATTAAAACCATGTTAACAGAAATAACAATAAAACAAACAAATTATATGCATGCCTGCAAAATCTACGATTTTGCAGGTATGCTCTTAAAAACTTTTATTACCTGTCAAAAGAGAGATAAACCGTATAACTAAAATAGAAACAACGTCAGGCTCTATTTTGTAGATTGATTACTCTTCTGGCTTCAGAAAGTTTAACTTTGAGCCTGAGAATTATTAGCTTTTGTCGATCTACTTGCTCAAGCAAGTGCTAGTTTGTGTTTTTCATTGATTTTTTGGCTTTCTTGTATCAATTCTTCTTCAAGTTCATGTCCTTCCATCTATTATCCCAATTTAGTAATTCTGCCCTGAATGTTTTATTGTCTTCCTCTTTTAAGGCTGCGTTTGCTTGACATTCTTTTAATTCGTTTTTCAATTCAACGATTTTGGTTTCGTATACTCTGTCAAGGACCTGTTGGAGGGTTTCTTCTTCCTTGTCACGACATGAATCATCTCACTGAGAAGAATCAAGATTATTCACATCTTGATCCGGTGATGGAATGTTCATAAACGATGGCTCAGGGCCAAAACCACAAGCATCCATACATGATGGGGCTGCTTCAAACTTACTTGGCTCAGTAATGTTTTTGGCCAATGATTTTTCACGATTATTCTTTATGAGAATAGGTCCATCCATATGCGTGGTTTCAGGAACCAAAGATGAAACATCATCCTCAAGATGGACAATAACTAGCCAAGCATTCTGTTGAGTGGTTGCAGGAACAGAGGCTGTAGTTATTGTATTCATGCTTCTAGTGACTCTTTGTGTACGAACGAACACAAGACCTTTTGGCTCAAAACCCCCTTTGTCACAACAAACCTGCGCTAACTGTTCAAGTTTTCGCATGGATTCATCACCAAGTTTTTTAGGAGAACATAACTCAGAGGGGTTTTCATGATTAACAACATCAACATCTTCATTTTTTGTCAATCTACGAGCCACCTTTGTAGGTGTACTAAAGCATTTGTCAAATAGGGATTGGTCCATGTTTGTCTCAGCATAACAGGGATGGACCTTCTTGATTCCATCATTACTAATACAAGTACCTATAAGTGGACTTGCTTCCTGTAGTTTATTATCCCTTAACTCAACCTTATGAATATCATCAACTTCGGATTTTGCTGGAGCTTTACGCTTCCTACGAGTTTTAGGGGAAGGGTTTGGCCAATACTGTGTTGACCCTAGTTCATTTTCAACCAAAAACTCATCCCAAGATTTACAGCTAAGAGACAATTGATGCTGTATTAAAATTTTAATCAAACCGTGGTGGAATAGACTCCTATCAGAATTGCCTATGGTACTTTGCACTGAATGCACCATTTTCTTCAGACTTTGCAGTAAGTAAAATGGAAGATTGAGCTCACAACCTTTCAATGCTAACAGTAATCGCAGATGATAATAATGCAGATGAGAGAATCGGCCATCACAAGATACATACCTGACTAGGATTTCATAAAACGCTCGCCATTCTGGTTTTAAAAATTTAACTGAAACCCCAATCTTCAACTTTGCATTGGCAGGTAAGGGTAACAGTAATGACCGACATTTCTTCTTATCAACCTTTCCTCCTTTAAACCAACGTTCTCCAATTTGAGGAAGCTTCATAGCTTCTGCAATCTTATCCTCATCAATTATAAACTTAACATCCCCAATCTAAGCTACATTTTCTCTAAAACTCTAGCAAATTGTTTGGTAACCTCTGCGTTATGACCACTAAAACATCTGAAAAACTGACCCCACCCAATCTTTTCGAACAGTAGAGCAACTTTCTCATCGGCTTCGACCAACTCAGGCCCTGAAATTTCAAATCGGCTGAGAGGAGCCATTGTTTCCTCACTGCAACTCTGGTTATGGGTTGAAACAAATGAAGTCGTGAAAATTGAAGGAATAGGCACCCAAGTAAAAGGCATTATGTGAAATGTCAAATCCTCAATCAATTCATACGTGACAGAAACGAAACCTCAATTTTGGCCATGTTAACCAAATTTGGAAATGATGAGAACAACAGCCAGTGTTTTTCACTATGATAAATGGACAAACTAGCCACGACTAACTGAATTCTTCAGAAAATAGTATCTAACTAATCCTTCATATCAGAAATCATTCAATTCAAGGATTATAAATCAAAACATTAATAACACCCAGTCTGGAATGATGGACTCGCACAATCATCTTGAATAGGAATGGCTATCAGTCATTTATGGAATTGAATTCCACTGATACGATTTCATCATTAAACTCACAGCTGTTAATTAAATCGATAGGTGTTAACAATTAAACCAAATCCTCATGCAATACGAATTCAATCTTTATGCAGTGATCCTTGTAAACAGATGTTATCAATTTAGCCATACGAATCATGTACCTTAATCATAACTATCAATTGACAATAACCCAGAATTACACGTGGAAGGCAATCGTGTTCATAAACAGGATGATGTGGAGTTGTCATAATAATCCATAATGTTCCTAAGGTTTCTGAAATTACAACTAAATAGCCATCACCATTCACGCCCAAACCATATATATACATGTAATTTATTTCAAAATATAGTTTTAAATACTTTATGAAATCCTAATCACTTATGTCTCAAAACAAAATGTGATAGGATACAAAGCTCATAAAACTATTATGATTATATTTATGTGACAAATGAAAATTTCGAAATAATATACATACGTTTGCACTCTAGCTATTTTATGATATATATATACAATTTTACAAAGCAATGATATGATATTAAAAGATTGAGTTATATGTGAAATCTAAACCTTAGGTTTAATGAAAATATTTTAATTAATAAATCACCCTTAGTTATAAGGATTTCATAAACTTATGATAATAAATATCTTATCAAAACCAAGTTTTAAACAAATTCAAAATGTATCTTCATTTTAATTCGAAAACTAATTAGCATATTATACCTTAAATCTCCTAAATCAATATATATAATCGAATGAATTAATAATGATAAAATTGATCATATATAAAATTTACAAGATTGATAACTGCTAATTTGTCAAATTTATAAAAGTGTTTTCATAAATTTCTAATACAACTCTTAACTCTTCTATAATTGAGAGTACCTTCAGATTCTGAAGGCACTCTTTTATAATCTTTTTTAAAAATTAATCATAGAAGAGAACTGTTCATTTTCATCACAACAAAAAAAATGAAAGGGTTGTTGTTGACTGCCAACAAATGGCAACAACCTGGGCGAACCAGTTATCTCTGTTCATTCAGCTTTCAAATGATAATATAAACAAAATCTTAAAATCTATTAAAAACAATCAAAAATTCTCTGTCTGAATAAAAAACATTATTCTAATTTATATTCATAAGTACAATTCAAAGATATCCCATCCTTTAAAATAAAGATCTTGTTAAAGATAAACTCAGAAATATCCTGATCGAAACAAAGTACTCCATAGTAAAAATAATCCGCACCATCAGTAATAGGATATAAAAATTTACTTTTCCGAAAAATTTCCAGAATCTGTTCTATAAACATAATAATTTTCTTTTCGTTTCTTTTCTTTTTCTTTAAACAATAATTCCAACTGAAGATTACTATCTAGGTATGATGTCCCAATGTGATAGTATCATTCACGAGAACTGTCTGGAATAAGCAAGTCGGCTCGTGATGAGACCTCTTGTCTCTTGATTTTTTTAACCAAAAGCCATCACCCTGGTGATCAGAAATGAAGTTATCCTAGACAGCACTGATGATCATGATTAGGTCGGATCGTGATGAGACCTCCTATTCTTCAATCAAAATTATGTTTTCTTTACTAAATTTGAAATTTTAATTTTATAAAATGAGAGATCATTACCCAGCATGGTGACCAAAAGGTAATGTCAGTCATTAATATCACCAGAAAATGAATCAGCTGGCTCGTGATGAGACCCCTTATCTCTTGATTATTTAATCAAGAGCCATTATTAGTTTCTTAATAATGTCATACTAGTGATATTTATGATTCTGATCAGATCGGCTTATTACTAAGACCTTCCGTCTCTCATTTTAGCATTTTATTGATTGGAACAGATTCTAAAAAGTTTTCAGATTGTAAATAACTTTGAAGACTGATAGTGGAGATCCATAAGAGTTTTTCAAAGTACAAGTTTCGAAAAAGACATTAATTAGCTATCCCAACTATTATAAGAAAAATAAAAGAGTGAGGAATAATCTGAGTAATACTTATAAATAAAATAATGATAGGTTCTTAATAGACTTGAGAAACTTTGATCATCCTGAACAAATTTTGAAGATTTCAATCTAATATCATAATTTTTAAACTAATGAACAAACTGACTTTTTTTTTAAATAGAAGATTTATTTATTTACATTTATCTCTTCAGTTGACATATGTAAATCAATGACTGATAATATATAGAAATTTGACAGTCTTTAATGCAAATGAAATATTTGATTAAGAAAATCAGAACTGGTTGCAATAGGGCAATGATGTTTGAAAGTTACATAAGCCTTATGAATTTATCATCATCCTTTATTTCTACAAAATATAAACCATTTTATACAAAAATATAAAATTATTTACAAACAGCAAACAAATTATATACATTTTAGGGTCTAAAATATCAACAGAAATATTTTTTCAGGATCAGTCCATTCACTGGGAATGTTTCGAACTGACCTTCTAATGTTTGCAAACGAAAGGTACTTGGACCTATCTTTTCAGCAATAACAAAGGAACCTAACCAAAGCTTTTGAAACTTAGTATGATCTCCCTTTTCCTCATGAACTTTATCCCATTTTAAAACTAAGTCTCCCACCTGAAATTCTCGATTGGAACTTGAGGATTGATCAAACCAGGACATTACAATTTGTTGATGTTTTGTAAAATGTTGTTTTGACTTCTCTCTTTCTTCCTCAAGTTTTAACAAAGTATTGATCCTTTTTTCCATTGCTAGACAATCTTCATCTTGAACAGACTGAGCTAACTGTAATGAAGGTAAAAATAAATTCAGTGGTAAAATAGCTTCAGTTCCATAAACCAAGAAGGGTGAGTTACCTATTGCAGCTTTAGGAGTTACCTTGTCTGCGCAAAGAGCATTAAATAATTCTGTATGCCAATCACGATGGTGAGCTGAAATAGTTCTTTTGAGAATTTTCAATAAATTTTTGTTTGTTGATTCAGCTAAACCATTTCCATGCAGATGATAATTAGCTGAATACCTAACTCTTATTCCCTTCTCTAAGGCAAATTGAGTTAACTCAACTAATGAAATGTATGAAGCATTATCAAAGACAAGGGAATCTGGAACACCAAATCTTGTTATGATAAAGGATTCTAAAAATAATATAACCTAATTGGTGTTTACAACCCTTAATGGAGCAGCTTCTGCCCAACGAGTAAAATAATCAGTTGCAGTTATTATATACTTGTGTTGCATAGAAGAGGGAGGGTTTATTGGTCTTACTATGTCAATACCCCACTGCTGAAAAGGTCTTTCTACTGAAACAGGTTGTAAAGGGAAAGCAGGTTTCTTAACTCTTCCTGCAGCAAGTTGACATTCTTGACATTTTCTAACAAAAGCATAGGAATCACGAAATAGGGTAGGCCAATAATAGCCAGCTCTAAGAATCTTATGTGCAGTAGTTTCTCCACCAAAATGACCCCCTGCTGGTCCAGAATGTAACTCCTTCAAAATCACTTCTATTTCATCTTTGTCCAAGCATCGAAGCAACACTCCCTCTGAATTTCTCCTGAAAAGGAAGTTATCAATTAGTAAATAAGGAGCAGATTTCAATCTAAGTGCTCCCCTTTTCCTAGGTTCCAAGTAATCTGGAGCAATTCCTGTTTCCAAAAATACTCTTATGTCTGTATACCAGGAATCCTGTGGTGGAGGATAGAAGTAGATTTCCCTTGTAAGTAAAACCTCATCAATGACAAATTCAGCATTATTATTAGGTAGATGAGCATCTTCAGCAGCTAGTTTACATAATCCTTGACCTTTGACTATCGTTGAAGGTTTAATTTCCAAGTCATATTCCTAAAGGGCTGTCATCCATGGTGCTCTTTTTTCACCCAAATCTTTTTGAACTAACAAATTTCTGACTGAAGGATAAAGAACTATCACTTTCGTTTTAGATTTCAATAAATATGGACGAAAGCGTTTGACAACTTTAAAAACAGCAAAAGCTTGCTTATCAACTTCATGGTAATTAAGCTCAGCACCTTTAAAATTTGAACTCATAAAGGAGATTGGCACTTCATTATTTTGCTGATTTAGTTGGGTTAAAACTGCTGCATATGAGATGTCAGAAGCGAAAGTATACAATATGAAATCTTTGTTAAAATTTGGGCTTAAAAGACTAGGAGCTTCTGAAATGGCTTCTAAAATTTTCTGAAATGACTCTTTTTCAGTTTGTTCCCAATTAAAAGTGACATCCTTCTTAATCATTTTCTGCAAAGGACGAATGATTTCAGAGAAACTAGGGATGAATCTCCTAACAAAATTTATTTTACAAAGAAATGATTGCATTGCTTTCTTGCTAGAAGGGTAAGTTATTTTTGAAATGGCTTGGGTTCTTTCGGGATCAATCATGATCCCGTGTTTTGAAACCACACAACCTAATAAACTACCTTCTCAGACCGCAAATATTGTTTTCTTAGGATTTAAGGATACTCCGAATTTTCTACATCGTTCAAATACCTTTCTAAGATGATTAATATGATCAGGTCGATATTTAGAA
>LPNX010284522.1:44198-59456 GCA_001517045.1 Pseudotsuga menziesii | reverse complement strand
ATATATAACAAATTAACAAAAAAATTCAATTTAACTACTAATTTTAAAAAATCCGGCAGCATTTTTGCTTGCTGGTACACATTTTAAACATGAAAATTATAAAAACATAAATTTACTAAATTTGAAAACAAAATTATAAAAACATATATTTACCAAATTTTATAAATTTATAAAAAAAAAAATTTAATTCCATTTAAATTGAAAAAAAAATTAAATGGTTACCTCTTTGCTCCGACATTGTGATGAGGTAGGGTTGCTTTGGGGCGACGGTCCCTATTCCTCGGTCGAGTTCGCTGTCCCTCGGTCGAGCTCTGTCCCTCGGTCGAGCGATTGAAAATGACAATTGGGCCCCCGCGGCCTCTTTTTATAAATTTTTTTTAAAAAGGTACCTCGGTCGAGGTATGTACCTCGACTGAGGTCCATACCTCGGTTGAGGTATTTATTAACCCTCGGTCGAGGTTTTAATACCTCGACCGAGGGTTAATAAATACCTCGACCGAGGGATGAAAAGGACCTCGGTTGAGGGCTTTATAAAACCTCAGTGGAGGGTTAATAAATACCTCGACCGAGGGATGAAAAGGACCTCGGTCGAGGGATTTATAAAACCTCGATCGAGGGTTTATAAAGCCCTCAACCGAGGTACTTTTTTTTGTATTTGGAAAGATACGCTTACCAAAAAGTGTTACCCAGGTCCGTGGATTCACCCTTTCTTGTCATCTATGCTACCTCCATTGTCACTGTCAGTGTAACCAATGAGTTTAAAATTTTCTGAGGTTGAGTACATAATACCAAGGTCTTTTGTGCCACTTACATACCTTAGAATTCTTTTACCTGCTTGCCAATGTGAGTCTTTTGGTGACTCCATGAACCTTGAGATCAGACTTACACCATACATAATGTCTGGTCTTGTTGCTGTCAAATACATAAGGCTGCCAACAAGCCTTTTAAACAGCGTAGGATCTACAGCGGATCCTTCACCATCTTTGCTCAATTTTAAACCTGTTATCACTGGTGTTGGGGCTGTCTTGCAGTTAGACATGTTAAACCTTTTTAAAACTTCACTTGCATACTTAGACTGTGATATAAAGATACCACTTTCATACTGCTAAACTTCAATGCCCAGAAAAAATTTCATAAGCCCCAGATCAGTCATTTCAAATTCACTTTCCATGACTGTTTTAAAATCTGTTATGCCATAATCACCAGTAAATATTAAATCATCTACATACAGGCAGACAATTAACATCTTACCTTTCTCATCGACTTTGGTGTACAAAGTTGGTTCACTTTCACTTCTGTGAAATCCATTTTCAATGAGATAGGAATCAATACAACTGTACCAAGCTCTAGGAGCTTGCTTCAAACCATATAGTGCCTTTTTCAGCCTATATACTTTGTGCTCTTGACCTGGAACTTCATACCCTTGTGGTTGTTCCACATATACTTCCTCTTCTAGATAGCCATTTAAGAATGCTGACTTGACATCCATTTGATGAACATGCCATTTGTTTTGTGCAGCAATGGCCAAAACTGTTCTGACTGTATCCATGCATGCAACAGGTGCAAACGTTTCATTGAATTCGATGCCGGGTTGCTGTGTGAATCCTCTTGCTACCATTCTTTCCTTGTGCTTTTGCACATTCCCATCAGCATCTTGCTTTGTCTTATAAATCCATTTGACACTGATTACATCCTTGTCTTTTGGTACATCGACCAGTTCCCATGTCTGGTTTTTCTCAATGCATTCCATTTCTTCATCCATGGCTTGTGCCCATACTTCTTCTTCAACAGCTTCTTCAAATGTTAGTGGATCATATATAGGGGAAAATAATGCAAACAGAGAAAATGAATTAGGTGTACCAACTTCAGATATCTCTCACAGACTTCTTGTCTTCATTGGTTCTGTCGATGTTGACCTCGATGAAATGCTTGATGGAGTCTGTTGTTCTCTTGGTGTACTTGTCGGTGTAGCTTGAGCTGCTACTTGTGTCGATGGTCCTTGTGCTGAACCATGTCTTGGTGTCATGGGAGTCGACGGTGCTCCGACCGGTTGACTTACATGTGGTGTTTGAACCACTTCCTCTTCCATATCATCATTGTCGATGTTCGACACAATCTTGACATTTGTGTCGATGGTTCCATCCCATGATTCATTCTCGACAAATTGAACATCCCGGCTGATTATTACTTTCCTTATGACAGGGTCATACAACTTGTATGCTTTTGTGTTTTCTGAATAGCCGACAAAAATACATTTCTGTCCCTTCTTGTCTAGCTTCCTTCTCAGCTCATCTGGAATATGAGCATATGCAACACAACCAAGAACTTTTAAATGTGAGACACTATAATTCATACATGTCCATGCTTCTTGGGGAACTTTGTTCTTCACACTCTTTGTCGGACATAGGTTCATAATGTATACAACAGTTGCGACTGCTTCACCCCAATACTCATTTGGCAAATTCTTGGCTGCCAACATGCTGCGTGCCATTTCCATGATGGTTGTGTTCTTTCTTTCAGCAATACCGTTCTGCTGAGGTGTATACCGCATAGTGAATTGTTTCTGTATTCCATGGGTCTTACAAAAATTCAGAAATTCATTTGAAACATATTCACCTTCTCTATCGGTCCTTAAGATCTTGATGCGGTGTCCACTCTGGTTTTCCACGAGTGCCTTGAACTGCTGGAAATAAACAAATGCATCAGATTTGTGTTTCAAGAAATATACCCATGTCTTTCTTGAGTAGTCATCAATAAAGGTCAGAAAATACTTGCAGTCACCAATGGATGATGTCTGCATTGGACCACAAATATCAGAGTGCACAATTTCAAGTGGTGTGCGTGCTCTATAGGACTTTTCGACTAGAAATGTCTCTCTGTGCTGCTTACCAAAAATGCAGCCTTCACAAACCCTCTCTGGTCTGTCAATCAATGGTAATCCCTTCACCATATTTTTTGTGTGTAGTAGCTTCAGCCCACCAAAATTCAGATGTCCAAATCTAAAATGCCATAACCAGGATTCATCCTGAACTTCTGTCTGAAATGCAGCTTGCAAATCAGCGCTGCAATTTTCTCTCTTGTCAAGGAGCTCGACTGTTTCTTCACTTTCTGCCTTAAATGCATCTCCTGTCTTTGTCTTCACTTTTATGTTGGGAACTATCTTCAATGGAAACAAGCGGTTGCTTGTCATTGGCACTTTTGCTATCAGCTGGTCGCTTGGACGCTTGTCTTTGATCACACAGTGTTCATCTTCCATGTAGACTCTAAAGCCCTTTTGTAACAACTGTCCAATGATTAACAGATTATGTTTCAGACCTTCGACATGATAGATATCAGGGATATACTTACTCTCCCCCTGTTTGGTTAGAATATCAACAGTGCCTTTTCCTAAGACAGTAATTTGGACATTGTTTCCAAGTGTAACATCAGTTTTATTTGAAGTATCTAGACTGGAAAACAGATTTAAATTACCAGTCATGTGGTTGCTACATCCTGAGTCTAAGTACCATATGTCATGTGGAATTTCTTGAACAACATTGCATTCAAGTGGAGATGTCGAGGCTATTAACATTACACATATCGAAGTGTTTGTGCTGGTTGATTGACTTGGGCTTTGTCCTCCTTGATCATATTGTTTATTCCTACATTCATATGCATAATGACCAAACTTCTTACAGTAATGACATTGAATTTTTTATTTATCAAACCTCTGACTACTTGGCTGACTTGGGTTCTGATTATCTCCTCTGCCACTGACATTTGCAGGACTTCTGCTTTGTCCTCCTCTTGAAGAACTTCTTCCTCTGCCTCTGAAGTTGTTTCTTCCCCTGCCTCTGAAGTTGTTTCTTCCCCTGCCTCTACCACGGCTTATGGATGACTGTGCTGCAAATGCACCTTCCAATGATGTCTGTGATCTGTTGATTCTGTGTTCATGATTGATGAGTGAAGCTTGCAGCTCATCAATGGTAAATGTTGACATGTTTGTGTGTTCTTCTAAGGTCACAACCAAATTTTCAAATCTTGGAGGAAGACTTCTGAGAATTTTTTCAACAACCCTTTGGTCTGATATGGGTTCTCCATGAGATTTCAGTTGGTTTATCAACGCAACAACTCTGGTGTAGAATGTGTCTACATTCTCTGAATCTTTCATGGACATAGATTCAAAATCTTTTCTCAGAATTTACAACTTGGATGTCTTTACTTTACCCAAACCTTGATAGGCAGTCTCCAATGTATCCCATGCTTCCTTGGCATTAATTGCTGCTGCTATTCTTGGGAGTATGCTCTCATGCATAGCTTGATGTATGAAGAATAGAGCTTTTCCATCTTTCTTCCTCTGTTCTCTCAAGACATCTCTCTCAGCCTGTGTGAGATTGTTATATGCAGCCATGTCTGCTGGTTCTGCATAACCATGCTGGACTATCTCCCAGACATCTTGACCCCTGAATAAAGCCTTCATTGTTAAAGACCAATATTCATAATTCTTTCCTGTAAAACTTGGAGGTTGCAATGAACCCGAAGTGGAAGCCATTTTTAATTTTTATTTTAATTAACTTTCCTTAGAAAATTAATTTCCACCTTTTAAGAAAAGATTTCTTTCCTAAAATCTTGGGCTGTTATAAACCTCGCTCTGATATAACCTCGCTCTGATATAACCTTGCTCTGAAACCAGATAGCCAAAGCCGAGCCGACTAAACTTGGGTTTAGGGCTCAGTTGATATTTTAAAAATTTCACCTTTTAATTCCAACCGGTTTTTACCTCGACCACTTTTACTTCGACCGGATTTTACTGCGACCACCTTTTTACTTCGACCAAATTTGGGAGCTTCGACCTTAGACCAAGTTTGAGAGCTTCGACCTATGGGAGTTTCGACCAAGTTGGGAGCTTCGACCTTCGACCGAGTTGAGAGCTTTGACCAAGTTGGGAAATATGTTTCTTAGTCTAAAGACTTAAGAAATTACAAAAGATTTTTACCAGTGAGTAAGATGAAGTAAACTACCCACTTTTACAAATCCAAATAACTTATGAAAAACATATGCCCAAATATGTAGGAAGATTTGAGAAGATCAAAGTGCCGTAAAACTTCAAACTTTCACGCGGTGAGATTTTTATGGGTTCTTGTTCTTTTACTTATCAGTAACTGTAAAACACATTTACAGAAGTAAATCTGGAAATATGTGCGGCCAAATAATCATGAATTCAACCACAAACTATTTCATATATTAACTATGCGGAATTACAAAGTAATACAAACTTGTCTGTTACAAACTCGTTGATCTACAGAGCTTTAGCTCTTCGACTGAATCACATGCACAGAAGCTTGAGCTTCGACTTCTCTTTCTCACCCGGAGTTCCTCTGTTGTCTAATGTCTCTCTTGTGTCTGTGTTCCTATGTTAACTGATTTACAAATTACTTCTTCTATTTATAGGCAATCTGAAAATTGCTTCAGCATAGATCGACTTACTTGCCGACTTACTTTCCATTAAACACTGCAATAACTATCTACCTAACAACTTAGCTTCTGAAATAAATTCGACTGAATTAAGTTTCCTACTTGTGGAATTTTTCTTCTTGTCAGACTGACAGACAATATCTTGGCTTATACAGACGCTGATAGAATTGGTTGGAAGCCAAATAGAGATCTACGAGTAATTACATTTTTCCAACAGTATTCCACAGTGATTCTGATGCAGAAGAACTGTCGTCCAAGAGAAGAAGAAGGGATGCACATTGCAATCAAGAAGGGGGATTTAAGCAAGCCTTTCAATTTTGTTTCCACTGGAACGGTCATGCCTTCCGAGGAAATCCATAAGAAGGTCGAAGAATTTAATGAGGATGGACCGATAGCAGGCCTCGACACCACTTCAGCAGAATCAGGGACAAAGCACGCTCTTCCAATTACCACGTACTTAACATATATAAATACTACAAGTCGTAGGCCTTCATAAAACAAGGCACTGGTAAGTTGTAATGCCTCTAAGGGCTTCATAAAGGAGTTAATGACTTATATATTAATTTTAAAGTAATTTATAACTATATTAATATCATAAATTTTAAGAAATTTCAGAGGGATTTGGTTTTGTTTCCGCATGCCAGAAGGGTTTTTGCTCTGTCTTTTCAGTTTCCAGAAGGAAATGTGTGGAATTTTTGGATCAGAGGCGTTCACAGGCTTGAATCGTCGGTCTAGTCAATGAGGACGAGCATCTGATTTACGTAGTCTTGAACGATTATGTTGTGATTTACTAGCAGAGATATTATGTCTGCATGGCAGGCACTCGTAGAAAACAAAATGGTGCAACATGAATAATTGAAAGAACATTGTAAATCACCCCAGCTTTTACAGATATTTTTACGAATCATCATTGGCTTATCATAGAAAACAGAAAATGCATCCAGGAAAAAACACAAAGGATTAACCAGAAAATACATCCTTTAAAAAATACGATACACGTCCTTTGATTTTAGATTATCTCCTCTATGGGCGTCCTCCATTATTAAAAGCCTATTAAATCTTGCAGCCAGGAAAAAATGGTAGGCACACAACCCATGTAATTTGGAAGAGAATGCCTAAACTTGCACAGTGCACTCCTTCCTCCTATGAGGCGAAACAGTAAAATCACCCTACCTACACATAGTGAGGAGTCAAATCTCTTAAAGTCATGCAAGATCCAAAGCAAAGCAAGTGTCGCGACACTTTAAGTTGCAAACATACTTCAGAAAGCTTTCCTCGACCCTTTGTCTACATACTGTTTAGTGTCAATGGAGTATGCATGCGTTGGCAGAACCTGCCGCCAGACACTATAGATGTCCATTATACAATAAGCTTAATCACTTAGTGGCATTGCCTTCCCATAAATGTGGAACGTGGCGCACAACCTTTTCTCATAGTGGCCACTTTTAAACCAAACATATAACGTTTTGATGCTAGAGTTTATGATCTATTTGAAAAAACATAAATAAATCTACGATTTCATTTTCTAGGGGCCTATAAGTTGACGATTTCATTTTCTAGGGGCTTATAATTGTCTTACATATGCTATCCAGTGGGTTGTTAGGCAACCGAGGAGAAGTGGGCCATGTTCACAAAACCGTAAAACATTTGTCACTCCAGAATTTATTAACGCTTCATATGTTTTACAGCAATGCAAAGCTTTGGGAGAAACTTTGGCTTCGGTAAGCACAAGATAAGTGGCATAGGTAAGCACAAGAAGTTAGTGTGTTTTTTTATGTATTGCTGTTTCCTTTGCCTTGGATCTAATTCAATAATGGCTGATGATGATCTTATATCTTTAATTAAATGCCCAGATCAATTATAATTGTTTACAGCAGCCACCAGTACAGTTATGACAGCTCTGTCCCTTGAACTTGAAGAAGAAGAAGTCGTCTTTAAGCCCAGTACCTTGTACAATTCGGACGAATGTAACCCAGTATTTTGCGACTGAGTTACCTATGACCATTAGTGGGCAACAAAAAACGGGTATGAATCCTTATAGCTCCTCATATAACACGGCTACAATGGAAGGAATTATTAAACTTTTGAGATGATTTTCACCTGCAATCCACTTGAAGCAGTATTCATGGACAACAAGCAGGTTGAGAGTAGAGCTTCCTAGTTAGTTAGAAACCTACCATATTGTTAGGCAATTATTTTTGGTAAAGGGTAAATGTTCTTTTTTTCATATCTCAGGGAAGCTATGAATTCCAATTCTGCTTTATCGCTATAAACTCATTTTAACACGGTGGCTGGCGTCGATCTCAGCCAACTAACCTGATCAGGTCTCTATGCCTGCTGCAGTTTGAACCTGGGTCATTATTGTGGTGATGCCCAGTCTCAATCACTACCATATCGTTCAAGTCTCTCAACTACCATATCGTTCGACATTAGACTTGGGGCAGGTTAAAGATTAAAATTTTTAAG
Source organism: Pseudotsuga menziesii (assembly GCA_001517045.1). Lineage (NCBI taxonomy): Eukaryota > Viridiplantae > Streptophyta > Pinopsida > Pinales > Pinaceae > Pseudotsuga > Pseudotsuga menziesii. The sequence goes on along the minus strand of LPNX010284522.1, from coordinate 51,536 downwards.
TCACAATTATTCAAGGCTTAAATAGAATCTGTTCTATAACTCTCTTCCATTGTTGTCTTAACTGACATTTTAGAAAATGGTAAGTTCAAGTAAATGCAGCAAAGAACTTTGACATGAAGTCTTTCTCTGTTTTATTGCTTAGTTGTATGAAATTTGAATGGAGTAAACTGAATATAATGTTGTTCTAGTTCAATTTTACGGGCATCCTTCAAAAATATACATCATAGATTGATTTGCCATATTCCATTTCCTTTCAATCTCATTTTAATCCCTCTAGCTGCTACGAAATAATAAAGATCTCGAATAACTGTTAGTGATGTAAACAGCATAACGAGGGGCTTACTGAGTATACTCCAAACAGTGTATTTCATCTGCTTGTTTACTTGTAGGCCTGCCAGTTTTTCCACACACACAAGCATAGACATGAATACATATAAGATTGACAGAGAACGGATCGATTCATAATTGACTGATGCAATGTCTTTTTACATCGTAGGTGCAACTAAGACTTTATTGTATGCATAAGTCCTAATTATGACCATAATATCTGACATCCTTCCATAATAGTCATATATAAAAATTGCCTGTTCCAAAAAAGACAAACTTTGGATAAATAAGATGTTTGCAGCCCACTCCAAACATATAACGTTTTGATGCTAGATTTTATGATCTATTTGAAAAAACATAAATAAATCTACGATTTCATTTTCTAGGGGCCTATAAGTTGTCTTACATATGCTATCCAGTGGGTTGTTAGGCAACCGAGGAGAAGTGGGCCATGTTCACAAAACCATAAAACATTTGTCACTCCAGAATTTATTAAGGCTTCATATGTTTTACAGCAATGCAAAGCTTTGGGAGCGTTTACAATCCCCGAATTTGGTAAGATACAATTTGAAGGATTTTGTCGTTTCATCGATCAGGGCTTAATGGAAGAACTTCATAATTTTCCGAAAATTGAGGATACAGATAAAGAAATTTGTCACTCCAGAATTTATTAAGGCTTCATATGTTTTACAGCAATGCAAAGCTTTGGGAGAAACTTTGGCTTCGGTAAGCACAAGATAAGTGGCATAGGTATATTTTGGTCAACTCTTTTTATGTATCTCTACCCCAATGGTTTGGGGCTGCATTGTCCCAAACACACAAGAAGGACAGCCTGCTATGAATCATCATAAAGCAAACAAAGCAACAAATCCAGCTCTCATTGCAAAGCAACAAATCCATAAGGCAGAGACTTGTTGCTTTGCAAAATCCAATCGAACTCTTCAGAGCGGCAGTGAAGAGGTGGTACTAGTGATTATCAATTCAATTTAATGAATTTAAAAGATTAATGTTTTCCTTACTAATTGTGTTTACAGTATATCATCAGATGGCATCCATCGGCTACAGAGTCGCTTCCAGAATATATGAAATCAGTGTACATGGTGTTTTACGAAACCGTTAATGAATTGGCGCGAGAGGCAGAGAAGTCTCAAGGCCGAGACACGCTCGACTATGCCCGACAGGCTGTATGCATAATAATATACAAATATATCTTGATCAGAAAGTATTTCATGACTGGGTGATTAGTTAATTTCCTTTACTGCTGGTGCCTATGCAGTGGGAGGCTTATGTTGATGCGGATATGAACGAAGCGAAGTGGAATTCCAATGGTTATTTGCCAACGTTTGAGGAGTACCTGGATAAGGGAAAAGTAAGTTTCAGTTATCACATAACCATATTGCAACCCATCCTCACATTGGACATTCCCCTTCCTCATCACATACTGCAGGAAATAGACTTTCCTTCGAGGTTTAATGACTTGGCATGTTCCATTCTTCGACTAAAGGGTGACACCCGCAGCTACGAGGTACTGTCTATAACCTTTTTTTTTCATTTAGTGGTTGTGATCTAAAATCAGAATAGAGATGACATTGACATCGCAATGGCTAATGCAAGCCGAAAGGTTGTTATAGAGGAATATTCTCCTGGCATATAGAGGAATGATCTGTAGTCACATTTCCATGCTCAGGCTCTGAAAATCTGAAAAGTTGGAAGAGACCGATGGACTTCTTATGCAGGATGACAAACCGATGAGAAGAACATGTTTGAGACGTCCTTTAGCGAAAATAGCAGCTATATTAAGGAACATGATCCAGAAATTAAAATTAAAAATAACATAACTTAATCTTGGCATTATCTGTGGGAGCAAAGTTAACTGGTTATAAGGCCTGTTTTATGTCATAAAGGCTACCTTGGGACTCTGCAAAGAGGGCCTACATGCAGCTCGATGGCTACCGGTGGTTAGGTGTGGCCATAGACACATGGCCCTCATGCACACTACCGCACCCATCCTTAGTGCATGCGTTTGTCATACTTGGCCGTCATACCTTTTTTTAATTGACTAAGTTAAATTTGTCTTACATATGTCTAAGGGTATGTCTAATGTTTAGCATTACCGCATGTCTTATGTTCACTGGCATGTCTTATGTTTAGAACATTTGTCTAATGCTAAGTATTAGATGTCGATTAGCCTTTTGCAGCATTGTACGCGTGTTAGAGGCTGCATGCTACCGGTGACAGATGCTTTCAGACATGTAACACCTGGTGAGACTAGATTTATGAGCCATATATCAGGTTACATCCGCTATTTCTTTATTAGCTGATTGCAAACGAATTCAATTGTAATTTGCACCTGAGCAGAACAATTAGGTACAGTTTCTTACTATTTTTTAAATTCATATGTAATAGCAATTTTCAGGTTTTTATTTTGTGCAAATATCATTTTGTTTTCTTAGTATATGTAATAGCAATTTTCAGGTTTGTATTTTGTGCAAATATCATTTTGTTTACTCAGCGAAGGTTTTAACTGTCTTAATACTGTAATTCATTCCATGCAATTACCATTATCTATTTTGGATTTCCTGCATCCCATGCAATTAGCTTTATCTTTTGACTTCTATCCCCTATTAAAATTGATTATACAAGTGTTTCAAACTGTCTGCCATATCCAGACAATTCCCTTCAATATATTGCATAACTTGTTAGGACATACCTATAGACATCCATTCTAGGACAATGGAAGGGCATGTGTTAAAAATGCTGCAAAAACATTGCCACCAATGCCTCTTCCTTCTTCCTCTGTGTCTCCCTCTTCGCGAGGACTACGAGGACACGATGTTGGCCGAGCCAGAGAGAAGGGCTGTACAATATTATGTATATAGTGATCAGCTTTAAAAAAAAACACGAAAGAATTTAAATATTATTGTTAGTTAATCTTAAGCCGTAACTTTTGCGGGCGAGGTGGTTATGAGGGGTAGCTGTATCAATGACTACGCCTGCAAATATTGCTATTTCATCTCCTCTCCTCACTTGCCTCACCTTCTGACTTGAGTCCTCTTCTTCATCTTCATAGATAACTATCATTAAGTAAGTGATATAGGGTAATAGTTTTAGGTCTTCCAGTGAGATGTCATGCTTCCTCTCGCCTACACTACGAAGCATGATCATTCCTAGCTGAAGCATTGAAAGTAAGGTAAGTAGTCTGAGGTTGGTCTGATCAGGCCCCGTCCTGCTACCTGCTTCTAAGAGAAGGGTTAAATATCGTTGCCCATCCGATGCATGCACTAAGGTGATTCCAATAAGTAAGTTATAGGGCAGTTCGTATTGCCCGTTCATCCTGTATGGAGGAAGCCGGTCGGTCAATCCAAGAGCTCTAAGGCTGGTGAACGTTGGTTGGTTCCTCGGACGGTGCGAAACGCTATCCCCTCAGTATCTTCTTTCAATCCTGAAAACATATCCATAACAGGTAGGTCACTCATTAATTCCCACCACCCTACCTATCCTTAAGTAATATGAATACCTTGGTCAGCGTATCGTCTTGTCAAAAGTAATTTGTAATCAATCTCCACTTAGGTTGTATTTGAATAAATTGTATGAATGCTTTTATATAAAATGAACATGAAATTGCATGATCAAGTTGATTGATTTTCAAAAATAATATCCTAGCTTTAAACCTCAATGTTCACTTTCCCATAACCTTCATTTCATTTTTATTGATTAACTCGAAAGAATACACCAGCAGCGAAAGCTAGCGAATTTTGTTTGAAAATGCATTTAAATAATTCAAATTCAAAATTTGAAAGGCAAATTTAAAAATTAACGGGTTTACATATGAAGATTTTGAATATTTATTTCTAATTTTTTTAATATTATTAGAATGACATATTTCAAATGTTTTTTTTCAATAAAAAAATTCTATTTTTATATATTTATTAACATGAATAAAAAGACGTTACATAAATCAGAGTTGCCATAAAAAAAAAATTTCCATCTCAAGTAAATAACTCAAAAAAATAACCAACTTGTCACAAAAAAAATCCTCAGGACCAATAAAGAAAATTTCTCAAAAAAATATCAATGCTGCTAAAAATAGTTTTCAAAAATTCAATGACTCCGTACCGTAGTTTTACACTCATCCTTTCAAAATACTGTTTGAATCCAATTTTACAAATTTCTCAAGCCATAAATGGCGTGTTAATATAAACAACGTTATAGCATACAAACTCTTCTAATTATTATTTTTATATATTATTTCTTATTACTTAAAAGTTTTTTCATATATTATTTATTTCGGTGTCTTATTAGCTGGTTAATGTCTCATTTGCTTTAAGTCTGCTCACACTAATTATCCTCTATGTAATACGTTGAAATTCCTTAAATATCAATCCCGCTAGAAAGCCAATGCCCACACTAATTATCCTCTATGTAATAAGTTGAAATCCCTTGAACATTGACTTTTGATGCATCGTTATGTAATAAGTTAAATATAGAAAGCCATCGAAGAATTTAAATCTATTCAAGGCTCACAATTCCTTAAAAACAAATTGGCCACTCATCCTCAACGCATGATGGCATTTCCCAACTTTGCAGCGGGAATTTCATCATGCCTTGCGAGCACTCTTTTTCTATGTGCGGGCATTCTTCTAGTATTTTTTTGTGTGTTGCGAACAAATTATCATGGTGCTACGGGCATTCTACTCTACACTGTGGGCATCTTCAATCAACCCATACCGGCATCATAACAAGTTTTGCGAGAATTAACACTTGTCTACGGCTATTACAATATGTCATGTGTGCATTACAACAAGTATGTGGGCGTTCTTTGAGCCTTACTGCATGTCTGTGGGAATTATAATTATTATAACAAGGCTTGTGGACATTTCAATATCCTCTACGTGCATTTTCCTTCAGACCCTCTAAGCGCTCACTCTCTCGTAAATTGAGCTAACAAAAACATTGAAGCTCCTCCACTTAAGATGGCCACTCTTGGCAATTACATTGATATCGCATCCACACATACTAACTTAGATTGTATAAGCGGCCTTTCATGTCTTTCCCATTGTTGTTAATGAGGATGACCTATGCGTTATTATCTTGCAAACAACCAGGTGGGATCCTGTCTCAAGTTTCATCTGTTTCATCATCAATATTCAACATTCAAGTTTGATATTCTATTTTTGTTATAGTTCGACATGACTTTTTGGATGTGCCCAGCCAATTACTTGCGACAGCAGTGTTCTCTGTCCTAGATGCTAAGATTCGATGTCGCCAGTCAAGCTAGATGGTAGATTCGGTATTGATCAATATGTAGGTGCTCCCAATTAGATGCCAAGTATACATCACTCAATGCCAGAGTTGATGCTGGTAGTCTTAGTGGATGCCAAGTATCTCCCTTTATTTTACAGTTATATCTTCCTAGGCTACGCTGCAGGTCTGTTCTTGCACCAGCGCTTTGATATGCCAACGGATGCAGGATAGCCGTACGATCTCTTTGATATGTTAACCGTTTCTGAAGTCTATACTGTCTGCAATGATAGCCAAAACCAAGCCGACTAAACTTGGGTTTAGGGCTCAGTCAATATTTAAAATTTCACTTTTTAAATCCGACCTGTTTTTACCGCGATCACTTTTTACTGTGACCAACTTTTTACTGTGATCACCCTTTTTTTTTTTGCTGCGATCACCTTTTTGTTGCGATCACCTTTTTTGTTGCGATCACCTTGATGATGTGATCAAACCCAGTTAACAAGTTGATGCGATCAAGTTAATGCCTGATGCGATCAACTTATCTGCGATCAAGTTGATGCGATCAAGTTTGGTAGATGCGACTGGATTGGTAGAATATGATTCTTAGTCTAAAGACTTAAGAATTTACAAATGATTCTACCCATGAGTAAAATGAAGTAAACTACCCACTTTTACAAATCCAAATAACTTATAACAAAAACATATGCCCAAATATGTAGGAAGATCTGAGTCGAACAAAGTGCGGTAAAACATGGAACTTTCACGCAGTGAGATTTTTATGGGTTCTTGTTCTTTTACTTATCAGTAATTGTAAAAGACATTTACAGAAGTAAATCTGGAAATATGAGCAGCCAAATAATCATGAATTCAACCACAAACTATTTCATATATTTAACTATGCGGAAATACAAAGTAATACAAACTTGTCTGTTACAAACTCGTCCGAGCTTCAGCTCTTCGGCTAAATCAAATGCACAGAAGCTTGAGCTTCGACTTCTCTTTCTCACCCGGAGTTCCTCTGCTGTCTCTTTTTGTTTGTGTATCTTCTTCTGTCTGTAAACTAAATTACACAATGCTTCTTCTATTTATAGAAAACCTGAAGATTGCTACAGCATGGCCGACTTACTTTCCATTAAACACTGCAATAACTATCTACCTAACAACTGAACTTCTGAAATAAATTCGACTGGACTATGTTGCCTATTCGAGGACTTTTCCTTCTTGTCACACAACTATCTACCTAACAACTTAGCTTTTGAAATAAATTCGACTGAATTACACTGCCTACATGTGGACTTTTCCTTCTTGTCAGACTGACAGACAAGATCGTGGCATGTACAGACTCTGATAGAGTCGGCTGGAGATCAATACAGATCTGTGAATAATTACATTTTCCAACACTCCCCCTTAATTATGAGCAGATGGGGATTTTTAAAACAAAATTTACAAGATGTTTCAGAGCTTAGACATGCTCTGTTTATGACAGAGTTCACTGTGGAGAACTTGTCATTCCAAGATAACTACGCAGATACTGGAATATGTCCTTTGACAATGGCTTTGTGAAGATGTCTGCAAGTTGGTCTTCAGACCTGCAAAATTCCAAACAAATTTCCTTGTCGTTTACCAACTCTCTTATAAAATGAAACCTTGTGTCAATGTGCTTGGTTCTCTTGTGAAACACATGATTCTTTGATAATGCTATGGCTGAATTGTTGTCACAGAAGATTGTTGTCGGTTCTTGATGGTTCTGTGACAAGTCTTTTAGGA
>LPNX010284522.1:13052-41873 GCA_001517045.1 Pseudotsuga menziesii | reverse complement strand
TTTTCCTAAGACAGTGACTTGGACATTGTTTCCAAGTGTAACATCAGTTTTAACTGAAGTGTCTAGACTGGAAAATAGATCTAAATTACCAGTCATATGATTGTTGCATCCTGAGTCTAAGTACCATATGTCATGTGGACTTTCTTGAACAGCATTGCATTCAAGTGGAGATGTCGATGCCATTAACATTGCACCTGTCGAAGTGTTGGTGCTGGTCGAATGACTTGGGCTTTGTCTTCCTTGGTCATATTTCTTCTTCCTGCATTCATATGCATAATGACCAAACTTCTTACAGTAATGACATTGAATTTTTGATTTATCAAACCTTTGGCCACTTAGCTGACTTGGATTCTGGTTATCTCCTCCGCCACCGAAATTTGCAGGACTTCTGCCTCGTCCTCCTCTTGAAGAACTTCTTCCTCTGCCTCTGAAGTTGTTTCTCCCCCTGCCTCTACCACGGCTTATGGATGACTATGCTACAAATGCACCTTCCAGTGATGTTTGTGATCTGCTGATTCTGTGTTCATGATTGATGAGTGAAGCTTGCAGCTCATCAATGCTAAATGTTGACATGTCTGTGTGTTCCTCTAAGGTCACAACCAAGTTTTCAAATCTTGGTGGAAGACTTCTGAGAATTTTTTCAACAACCCTTTGGTCTGATACGGGTTCTCCATGAGATTTTAGTTGGTTTATCAACCCAACAACTTTGGTGTAGAATGTGTCTACATTCTCTGAATCTTTCATGCACAGAGATTCAAAATCTTTTCTCAGAATTTGCAGCTTGGATGTCTTTACCTTATTCAAATCTTGATAGGCAGTCTCCAATGCATCCCATGCTTCCTTGGCATTAGTCTTTGCTGCTATTCTTGGGAGTATTCTCTCATGCATAGCTTGATGTATGAAAAACAAAGCTTTTCCATCTTTCTTCCTCTGTTCTCTCAAGACATCTTTCTCAGCCTGTGTGAGATTGTTATATGCTACCATATCTGCTGGTTCTGCATAACCATGTTGGACTATCTCCCAGACATCTTGACCTCTGAATAAAGCCTTCATTGTTAAAGACCAATATTCATAATTCTTTCCTGTAAAACTTGGAGGTTGTAATGAACTCGAAGTGGAAGCCATTTTTAATTTTTAATTAACTTTCCGTAGAAAATTAATTTCCACTTTTTAAGACAAGATTTCTTTCCTAAAATCTTGGGCTGTTATAAACCTTGCTCTGATATAACCTAGCTCTGATACCAGATAGCCAAAACCAAGCCGACTAAACTTGGGTTTAGGGCTCAGTCAATATTGAAAATTTCACTTTTTAACTCCGACCTGTTTTTACCGCGATCACTTTTTACTGCGACCAACTTTTACTCCGATCACCCTTTTTTTTTGCTGCGATCACCTTTTTGCTGCGATCACCTTTTTTGTTGTGATCACCTTGATGATGCGATCAAACCTAGTTAACAAGTTGATGCGATCATCAAATTGATGCGATCAACTTATCTGCGATCAAGTTGATGCGATCAACTTACCTGCGATCAAGTTGATGCCTGATGCGATCAAGTTGATGCGATCAAGTTTGGTAGATGCGATTGGATTGGTAGAATATGATTCTTAGTCTAAAGACTTAAGAATTTACAAATGATTCTACCCGTGAGTAAAATGAAGTAAACTACCCACTTTTACAAATCCAAATAACTTATAACAAAAACATATGCCCAAATATGTAGGAAGATTTGAGTCTAACAAAGTGCGGTAAAACCTGGAACTTTCACGCGGTGAGGATTTTATGGGTTCTTGTTCTTTTACTTATCAGTAATTGTAAAAGACATTTACAGAAGTAAATCTAGAAATATGAGCAGCCAAATAATCATGAATTCAACCACAAACTATTTCATATATTTAACTATGCGGAAATACAAAGTAATACAAACTTGTCTGTTACAAACTCGTCCATCTACAAAGCTTCAGCTCTTCGGCTAAATCAAATGCACAGAAGCTTGAGCTTCGACTTCTCTTTCTCACCCGGAGTTCCTCTGCTGTCTCTTTTTTTCTGTGTATCTTCTTCTATCTGTAAACTAAATTACACAATGCTTCTTCTATTTATAGAAAACCTGAAGATTGCTACAACATGGCCGACTTACTTGCCGACTTACTTTCCATTAAACACTGCAATAACTATCTACCTAACAACTGAACTTCTGAAATAAATTCGACTGGACTATGTTGCCCATTCGAGGACTTTTCCTTCTTGTCACACAACTATCTACCTAACAACTTAGCTTCTGAAATAAATTCGACTGATTTACGTTGCCTACATGTGGACTTTTCCTTCTTGTCAGACTGACAAACAAGATCATGGCATGTACAGACTCTGACAGAGTCGGCTGGAGATCAATACAGATCTGTGAATAATTACATTTTCCAACATGCAATCCTGTCACGAGAACTTTCATAAAACTTCCGCCCAAAGTATCTGTAAGGACCACTGTATCCATAGGCATTGCGGGAGGGGAGGGGACGGGAGGGTGACAGTAGAGAGACCTACAAAGTGGTGGTGGTGGGCGACAGCCTGATACCTAGGGAGAGGAGAAACATAGTGGAAATCTATGATTCTTCTCAGAATTATTGGAGCATAGCAGGACACCTGTTGCAAGATGTGCTCTTAAAAAACTTTCCTTCTATTGTGATGCATAAATGTTCAATATCAAAAGGCAGGGAAGTTATTATCAATTCAGTTTAATAGTACAACCAAGGGAAGTCATTATCAGTTGGGTCTAGCTTAAGTGATTGTGGTATGGAGTGTTATGCTCTCAACCAAGGTTTCCCTTGTGAGCTAAAGAATTCATAATGAAAATTATTGTTATTAAGAGTACTTGTAATAGCCTTTTCTTGAGGAATATAGGGTTTACATGGGTATCATCCTATAAGAGCTCATGAGTTCAAAATGAGCCCCAACTCATAATGATAATATTGTCGTACTGGCCTTATGCCACCAAGAACCTAGCATTTGTTCTGATGGCCTTTTGTTGAAAAACCTACAGTTTAATTGGGCACCATCCTCCAAATTAGGGGAAGCATAGGAGGCTTTTCTCCAAAATGAATTACCTGGAAAAAAAGAGAAGTAACTACTTAAGATGAAAATGTATGATACTTTTGGCAAGCCTTGCATTGCAAAAATACTAAATGTTAACTAAACTATTTACTTGCAAAATTGCTAAACCCTAATTAAACCCATTGCATTGAAGAATGTCTAACAGAAAAGGGGTAAGCATGCTCCTGGCATATGTATTTTATGCTTTAATAATGAGGAGTCAATTCTCCATCTCTTCTCACACTGTCCGATATGGATTAGCATTCGTGGGATTATCAGCGATCATCTCCAGCTTTATATTCCTCTTGAAGCTGATACTATAGAGAAGTTCCTAGATTTTTGGGTTTCGGTACACCCCGTGGTTCTGTTCTTTGCTAAGATGTTGGATATGTAATGTTCTCAATAGAGGAAAAAAAAAAAAAACCAGACAAGCCAAATACATATGTATGAAGACAATAAAACGAAACTACATCTTCTGATAGAAGGAAGGAGAACTAAGAATGGATGGTAATAGGATTAGGGTTCAGAAAAGACCAAAATCTAAACAAACCATCTGTGATGCTTTGCGTTGCATTGCAAAAATGCTAAATGTTAAATAAACTACTTGCAAAATTGCTAAACCCTAATTAAACCCAACCTTTTGCTAAACTGTGGGCCTATCCAATAAGTTGGTCCAACTTATTATGACTTGAGATCGTAGCGTTTGCTAGGCTTTAATACTAAGGCTACTGGCTGTAGCAATTGGATCTCAAACTAGTTTGAGATCTAACCACCTACTGCTAAACTGTCAACCTGCCCAACAAGTTGATCCAACTTATAATGGCTTAAGATCCAAAGGCTTGCTACTAAACGACTGCCTACCCAGCAAGATGATTATTTTCTGATTATTGATAACCTTGAAAATATTCCACGCCTCCTCTCAACGTCCCCATATCCAAACTAAAGAACCCACTAAGGTATCAAAATTGGGTTACTCAAAACATATTGTACTCAATAGAAATTAAAAAAATGATATTGTAGAGCATCTCTGAGTGAAGTTTCTCATATATAGGAGTTATTTTAGAGTAGTTCCCATTTCCTTTTCCTTTGTTTAGTATTCAACGAGTTCCGTCGCCCTCTTTATTTGACTATTGTTTTTATTATATCCTTGCTTAATCTATCTAAAATCTTCTTTTCTTCATTAGTTTTATCTACCTCGTTCACTTTGATCAAAGTTAGAAGAGCCTTTAAAAGTATTTTTATATATGATTCAAATTCATATTACAAATACTACACCCAAGGGAAGTTATTATCAATTCAGTTTAATAGTACAACCAAGGGAAGTCATTATCAATTGGGTCTAGCTTAAGTGATTGTGGTATGGAGTGTTATGCTCTCAACCAAGGTTTCCCTTGTGAGCTAAAGAATCCATAATGAAAATTATTGTTATTAAGAGTACTTGTAATAGCCTTTTCTTGAGGAATATAGCGTTTACATGGGTATCATCCTATAAGAGCTCATGAGTTCAAAATGAGCCCCAACTCATAATGATAATATTGTTGTACTGGCCTTGTGCCACCAAGAACCTAGCATTTGTTCTAATGGCCTTTTGTTGAAAAACCTACAGTTTAATTGGGCACCATCCTCCAAATTAGCGAAAGCACAGGAGGGTTTTCTCCAGGATGAATTACCTGGAAAAAAAGAGAAGTAACTACTTAGGATGAAAATGTATGATACTTCTGGCAAGCCTTTAGCCATGCCCCTACTCAGAATTTTGGGATTATGAAAACCCAATTTCAAAGGTTTTGTTGCTCCCAACACTTAGAAGCAATGGTTCGGTACTCTATAAAATTTCCATCGGTACCATTTTCCAAATGAAGAGAACTTCCAGAGCAGTTTGCTCCATAATAAATTAAGTGGAAGAAAAACGAAGAGAAGTAATTACTTAAGACTATAATGTATGATACCCCCACCAAGTTTGTAGCTATGGCCCAACTTAGAGTTTTAGCTTGATGGAGACCCAAATTTCACACATCTTGTTGCTTCTAGCTCATAATGGGAATGTTTTTGTAATGACCTTCTTTAATGAAGAATCGAATTATGTCCAAATAGAGAGAAATGGAAGCATTAGCGTGGTCACATCAACTATGCAGAGCACCATAGCAAGTGGGAGAACGACCAGCCAGTGATTGAATTGCCAGCGACCTCATTAATCATCCCAGCTAGGCCCGTCTCTCGCCTATTCCTTTGAGCTTCAATGGCCCTTCTTGATTAGAAAACATAACTTTTAGCATTAGGCTGGGGTACGAGTCATCTCAGGTCCGAAAGAATCGTTTAACTGGGGCTTGGCCATAGAATAGGTTGATCTCGGTGTACCCTTCCTTCTAAATTGATGGGGCGCTAGAGCAAGAGGCCAATAGGGGATTGTTTCACCAGCAGGATAGAGATCGGTAAATTAGATTTATTCTACAATATAAAATAGAGCCTTTGTTAAATTCAATGTGAACAAAAAGAAATCTCTACATCTTATAATACCAACTTGTCCTAATAAACAACTATGTCAAATGTTATTTAAAATCCATATATAATAAATCTATATATCTCTATACAATAGTTCCTTCCCCTAGCAGCTTCTCCTTACCTAGATCCATTCCCTAAGTAAACCAATCATATCGTTTGCCTTTGCTTTGAGGTTGAGGCAAGAGAGAAAGGCAAGAAGTTCCAAGTCTAATTGCGATCAGTTAAGCTCTTTCTGTATTAGTTAATGGTACCGGTAATATTGTTGTTTTACTCAAGCTCCAAATACTATGAATCTGTTAAAAACTTCATATTAGGTATCATAAGAATAGCCAAAGGTTTATAGTCCGACCCCTAAATTATTTAACCATGCCTTTAAATTTTCATTCAAATACCTAACCACAATCTTCACCATCCCAAGCTTGTTCTCCAGCTTTGTTTTGGCAGCTTTTATGCTTAGGATATACTTCTATTTACGTCTTATCAGGATGGCATGAAACAACCAACCTCTCTTTGAATCTAGGAAGGATGTTGGATGTGTGGCTCTCTGGTCTAAACTTATGTTACGGTTGTTAAATAATGGCAAAAAAACATGTGATGTTCTCAATAGAAGAAGAAAAAAAACAGACAAACCAAATACATATGTAGAGACAATAAAACGAAACTACATCTTTTGATAGAAGAAAGGAGAACTAAGAATGGATGGTAATAGGATTAAGATTCAAAAAATACCAAAATCTAAACAAACCTTCTGTGATGCTTTGCGTTGCATTGAAAAAATGCTAAATGTTAACTAAACTATTTACTTGCAAAATTGCTAAAAGCTAATTAAACCCATTGCATTGAAGAATTTTTAGTAGAAAGAGAAGAATATTTTCCCACCATAGACTATTGATATATCCTCTTACCTCTTACCTCTTAAGCTGTAAATCTCATCTTACCTCTTACCTTTGAATTTCTTACCTCTTAAGCTTGTAAATCTCATCGGTTTTCTTTTCCACGATGCACTCATTCTCCCTTTTTAGTTCAGCTACTATGTAATGTGTCCTGAGGTGCTCCTTAGACATGCATTTTAATGGAGATTCTATAGTATCTGGAATCTCAGTCTGAGTGTGCCCAGAAAGATCTGGTTTCTTTGAAAAATGACATGCAATTTTTCTTGCCAGCGCAGTTGTATAACTATTATCCTTAGGTGACTCTCCATTCTTTAGAGAGAAATATTTTGACTCATTTGAGTTGCCCCCATCAGAATTTGTATTTTCCTTTTTTTTTGATAAGAAAAAGAACACTACTCATTGAACGTTGAGCATGGTAATTAACTATTATTAATTTCAATCAAAAGACCATTAAACATATAATAAAACACAATTTGCTTCACTTTTAAGTACTTTGAACGTTGAACATGGAAATTAATTATTATTAATTACTATTATAAAACCATTAAACATATAGTAAAACACAATTTACTTCATTTTTTTAGCACTTTATTTCTACCCATGTATGTATGTATACATATATCGTTCATTATGGTAACAAGTGGATTTGAAATAAAAATACTAACTCAACCTATAAAGCTCTCATTTAGGTCCTTTAAGAATTCTCTTAGCACAAGTTCACTTATCTGCTTCTCAAAACCATACTTCCATTGCTGTTCTAAGTGTCCTTCCTGAAATAACTCAATTTGACTCTGAATATGTTGAAAGAACATCTTTGAACTTTCTGCAAAGTCGTCTAATTTTAGGGTCATATGCAAGAATTTGGAGTTGACATAGTCAAACACAGAATTTACATATTAGATTCGGAATGGGTACTAGTTATTCTAATATTGTCCTAGATGGAAATATCGCCATATCACAACAGACCATAGATAACTTCTTATGAGGAATTCCAAGCTCATCCATTACGTTAGAGACCCAAACTGCTTTCACAGCTGCATTTATTGCACCTTTCTTTATACTCGACATCAATAAGCTAATATTTCTTGAATAAGAAAACAATCCTTGGTGAAGCTGTTTTGTTTGGGGCAAAGATTTGACTGCATAATTCTGTCATTATTCTCCCCTGTTTGTCTCCAAGGAATTTAAAGAGTGCATGAAACAAAGCTACGCCCAATTTAGAGTCTTACAGTCATGTTTTACCATAAGTCCTGATTCATGATAATAAGTATCCAGTTATTTGTTATTGATAATTATTTTTGCAATGAAACACATTCAAAACGTGCCAGAATAAACTTGTTTGAAACATTCATCTTCTGAATGAGCTCTCATTTAAAACAGTAACATTGATTCAATAATGACTAAGAGTCACAGCTTACTTGACTGGTCTACAGTAACATTGATTCAATAATGACTAAGAGTCACAGCTTACTTGGCTGGTCTAAGTTGTTTGTTTGAAACATTCATCTTCTGAATGTGCTCTCATTTAAAACAGTAACATTGATTAAATAATGACTAAGAGTCACAGCTTACTTGACTAGTCTAAGTTGTTATCTATTAATTGCAATTTATTGACATTATGATCTAGTCAATTTCCATTTTTAAATGCTAAACTCAGTATCTAGGTTGTTTTCTATTAAATGCAATTTTATCTAGGTTGTTTTCTATTAAATGCAATTTGTTTCATATGGAAAAAAATTTGTATTATTTTAAATTTTCTTTTCTTTTTGACAATTTGTTCACTAATGTTTAGTAAATATATTTTTTTACAATTTGTTCACTCTTTTCATGTTTCAGCATAAAGATTGTAGAACATTTCAACATAAAGATTGTAGAACACTAATGCCAGTGAAACTGAGATCAACTAAATATAAGGTACACAATTCAAACTTCAGCTAGCACAAACTTGAATCACAATTTCTAAACTCAAATGGAACTACATATGCTATATTCAAAAGAACCACTAGATATAGTATTAGAGAGGAATTGTCTATTTCGATTGCAAAAATTTTCTTACTTGGTTGGGGACTGTTTGTTTGACAGTTTACAAGTTTTATTTAATTCTAGATACACATCAATAGAACTAAGAAAAGGAACAATAGAATATTTTAGAGGTTGTCTAGAGAAACAAGATCATGAAGCAATAACATCCTATAAACATGAACTGCATAAAGAATCCCTTATAGAAATGCACAATATACATGACCCAGAAGTATACCTACAAAAAATGTCGATTTCTGCTTCAAGCAGTTTGCCTATTGAAACTAGAGGCCTTTGGGGGGACCTATTTTGTATACATTGGGTATCGAATTGGTTGAAGGTGCCAATTAGGGTTTGGTCGAAGACACAAGCACGATGTTATTTGCACTTTAACTCTACCATTGGAACAAACACTTTTGACATATTGTTTCATGACAAAAACCCTATAAATGGCCACTTTGAGCCATTACTTCATAAGGAAAACAACAACATGCTTTCATGTTCTACTAAACAAGTAAAATTTTCTCTTGAACATGTTCCTCTAGAACATAGAATCAATGAAAGGTCAATCCCCATTCGAGATACATTAGAAAATCGTTTTAAGCCTCATCGCAAACAGCTATCTTTGCATTGCTTAAAGAAAATTGCAAGAAGCAGTTGCAACAATCAACAAACTGATTTTTTAACTGTCAAAGTAAGTAGACCTTATCAAATCAAACCCCATGCTACAATAAAAGGACAAGAAAGAAAACTAGAAAAAAAGAACATGGTTACAACAAAAGAGCAAGATAAACAACTAGACAAAACGAACATGATTACAATTGACAATGACAAGTTCAATAATCATGAAGTAGCAATTGAAAATAGACAAGAAGCCTTGCATGCAAAGAAATAATCCATTTCACTTCGTTGCATAAAGAAAATTGCAAGACAACATCCCAAATTGCATCAAATACAACTAGGCTCTAATACAACAATAGTAAAAGAGAAAAAATTGCAACGAAAAAGAAAGAATTATCAAAGAAAGGAAAAAGCAACTATGACAATCTTTGACATTAGAGGAAATTTGGGGTCTAAAATGGGCCTTATAAGAAAACGTGCCAAAATAAGTTTTTGTGAGTTGGAATTCAAGAACCAATAGAATTTCAACAAAATAAGTCAACCATAATGGTTGAATTGACATATTTGTCATTAAAAAACTACTTTTTTTGTTTGTATTTTCGACATATCTCATTGTGTTTTTACTCAAATTTCAATTGGGAGAGCTCGTTGGATGCGGAATCAAATTCCGCATCCAACAAGTTCTCCCGATCGAAATTTGAGTAAAAACACAGGGAGATATGTTGAAAATACGAACACAAAAAGTAGTTTTTTTCTTTCTTCCTCCAAAATTAATCAATATTATTTTATTATTTTAACTATTATTTTATTATTTTCCTTAGGAGGCCCATTTTAGACCCAAAATTCCTCTAATGACAACAGTACCATGAGCAAATTACTGACACACCAATCTATGATTGCTCAATTTGTCAGCGAACTTTCTTTAAAAAGGACATTGCTTATCAGAAACAAGTAGCAAAAAAAAGAACTCGAACAAATATAATGACAAGAAGCAAACAAATAGAATACAATGCCTTTGTGTCTCAATGCATTTGTAAATCTTGCAAGAAGTCATATAAGAATGGCATAACTCCTACATTTGCAGTGCCTCATGAAATTCGTAGAAACAAAGGTACGAAAACTTTGTCGAATTTGTCTAAATTAGAAGAGAGACTAGTTGCACTAAGAATACCATTTCTACAGATCAAAGAAATGGGACCCCGCTATAAGAAACCACAATTAGGTCTCACAGGAGGGGTGATTAATGTGCCTACTTGCATAAACAAAATTCAATCTGCATTGCCTAGGAACATTAGAGAAACAGATACAGTTGCAGTGGCAATTAAGAGACGTTTGAATTTCAAAAATGCTTATGCAATTGGAAGGATTCGAATTCACATTGACATGAAAGCATTGAAACAATTGTGCCAAACAATGCTATATAAACTAGAGGATGTCAAAATAGACAACGAATGGGAAAAAGTATTCATTGAAAACAAGGAATCATATGATAGTGAAACGGACATCGAGCATGATTGTAACAATATCGATGATCTACCCGAAGAAATCACAAAGACATTGATACATGGATTCATTGATGCACACACTATTTATGATCTTGCAAATAAGCAAATCAATGTTGCACCTGCTGAGGGATACATGCCACTAGGAATATTCCATGACAAGTATTCTAAAGAAATGAGCTTCCCTTCATTGTTTTATGGGAGCAAATGCATGGATGACATAATAAAGAACTTCACGTATCAAAAGATTTGCCAATGGGAGGTATTGCATAGTAGCCATGACTTTGCTTTTCATACAACCAACTTGTTTTACAAAGCAATTCGAAACATCCTAAATCAAGTTTTCAATTGTATATGGATTAGGATAAGGCAAGGTCAACTAAAAGGTAGGAAACTAGTAGCCAAGGACGTTATATCAAAGCCAAATCTAGATCGCATCCTCAAATCAGACATTGGGTACATGGATCTAAAAGCAATTCGTACATCTCCGGATTATCATCATCAAATGCGCAACAAACTATATGCAATGATCAGACAATTAGGACCACCAACGTTCTTTGTGACCTTTAGCATCGTAGAACATATTTGGAAACCACTTGTCAATGCTCTTAAACATATGAAAACAAAAGACAAAAGAATGAGACAAAATGAAATAGGACAAGACGAAATTAGCTCTTTGATTAGGGATGACCCTGTCACTTGCGTAAGATACTACAGAAATAGAATAAATGCATTACGACAATTAATCTCTCATGATCACAAGTACTATGGAGAATTTGAAGACTATTTCTATGTAACAGAGTTCCAAAACAGAGGTAGCGAACATGACCATGGTTTGATTTGGATCAAATCAGCACCAATATATGGTACAAACACAAATGGCGATGTAGAAAAATTTGTTCATAAGTATCTATCAACAAACTCATCAAGTCTTTCAAGTGACATTAGAACAATGCAACAACATTGACACACAAAGAGTTGTAAGAAAAATATAACTACCAATTGTAGGTACAATTTTCCTATTCCTCCAATGAAAACAACCAAGATACTTGAACCACTTGTCTTTGATAACAATAATACAAAATCCAATGCAAAACTCATATTTGCTGCAATAAATGATAATACCTATGATGAAAACTATACATTTGATGAATTCATAAATGAGTTTCATATGACAAATGATGAGTACATACATGCTATTCAATGTAGCCTTAATCGAAGTACAATCATGCTTGAAAGAAAACCATCTGACACTTGGACAAACAGCTTCGCTCGCCATATCCTAGAAATATGGCTTGCAAATACTGATTCTCAGTTTGTACTAAACTCATATGCTGCAGCATCATATTGTAGTTCATACATGACAAAACAAGACAATACACTTACAAAGACATTTAGGAAAATAAGAGAGGAGAATAGGAAAACAAATTCTGATGTCAAGGAAACTATTGTTTCTCTAGGGAAATCATTAGTAAATATGCAACAAATGTCAGCACAACTAGCGGTGCATATTGTTCTATCGCTACCATTGAGTAGCAGTTCACGTAGATGCATATTCATTAATACTTCCCCGCAAGATCAACGTGCATTTGTGCTTAAAAAGCAAAAAGTACTACAACGAGAACCAGATGACTCGGAAGACATAATGTGCCCATCGATAATTGATCATTATATTTCATGTCCTATTGAAATCGACACTACATGTTTAGCAGAATTTGTATCTTGCTACACGAAAACAGGAAAAAAGCGCAAAGGAAACAACAAACCATATGTCATTAGATACGTAAAGTACAATAGACATAATGACATCGAGAACTTTTGTAGAGAGAAATTGATGTTGTATATTCCATATCGAGGGAATGAAAATATAATAAAAGAGCAATACTTGTCATGGACAAAGGCTTACGTTGCACTTAAACAAACAATAAAACAAAACGAACAAAAATTCACATTTGATACCCCGTCACAATGGGGTGACATTGATGATGCAATTCATGCACTTGAAACAACAGAACAACAATTGTTTAACATAGACAACCTTACACCCACACCTACATGTAACAGAAATATGACAACAATCGCAAATGAAGAACATGAAAAATATGACTTTGAAAATGATCTTCAACATTTTCAAGACACAAAAAACATGAAAAAACCACTGCATGTTTTCCGTCTGTTCACCTCCATGTGTTCTAAGTGTACTCATTGCCACCGTCTCTAGCTACCGCCGCTTTATAGAACATTTCTTACAATTATCATAAAGGGCCGAAGGATCTACAATATGAGTGGGCCACTCACTGCGATTGCCTCTTCACTGCTTCAAATCTATGTGGGAGCATTGCTTACAATTATCATAAAGGGCCTGAATATCTGCAATAGGGCCTGAGTATCTGCAATATGAATAGTTAGCTTTGATTATGATTTATCTGAGTGGTTGCTTATTGGTACGATCAAATCTTATTGGGGCTTTTCCCATCCATCTGATTCTGATTAGGGTATATGTGCATACCAGATGATAACGGTTGGGCTTGGCTCCGTCAGGTCAGGATGCTTTTCTCTGGGTAGATGCTCTCGGCTCCGTCAGGATGCTTTTCTCTGGTTAGATGCTCTCGGCTCCATCTGGATGCTTACTCTCTATATGCTAGATAATTTGGCTCTCTCTTGGCTATATGTCGGCTAGATCAGCTCGGCTCAGTTCGAATGCTTATCTTTTTTAAACTGCTATATATCATTTAAATGCTCTTTGCTATATGTCATTTAAATTCTCTCTGCTATATGTCACGATGGATGTTCCTGCACTTTCTTTCTTTTAGCCTTCAAGTCTATCATTTTCCTCTTATTAAATCTTCTTCTTGGAGAATTTGCAATCAGCTAACTGTAAGTTGTTTCAATATTTCATTATTACAATAATTTTGCAAATATTTGTATCTCCCAACTTCCTAAGAAACCTTTGCACCTTCAAAATTATTGAATAAGTCATTCAAAATCTTTTTTCTTGGATGTGTAGAATGGAATGTAAATATAATTTTTGTGAAGAAATATTCATTAGTAAATTGTCAGTGTACATTTGTTACAGGTTTGCCAAGTTTTATTCATCATCCCCATTTCTCTGATATTCATTTGTTACTGGTTTTCCAGGTTTTATTCATCCTTCCCATTTCAGTGATATTAGTTTAAGTAATCCATTTAAAGCCTCCTTAGTTCTTAAAATAAAGAGTGAAAGCTCAAATATTGAAATCGCCAACTCAAATATTGAAAGCCATAATCATGTTGTTTCAGTTTTAAATCCAACCAGAGCAAAATTTTTCTTGAATTTTGAAATTGAAAAAAATAATGTCCATACTTGTATAAAATACAACAGTTTTAAATCCAACCTGTTACACCACCCGAGCAAAAATTTTCTTGACTTTTGAAATTGAAAAAAATAGAAAAAAATAATGTCCATACTTGTATGAAATTGAAAAAATAATGTCCATATTTGTATAAAGAGTTATGTAGATAGCCATATAAAAATTGAGGATTATACAATTGCATAAGGGTGTTCTCTCTGGGAATTCCGTTAAATGAGGGGTGTTTCCAATATCATATATTTCTCTGCTAATATGTGCCGGTTTCATTGCGATTACTGTTTGATTTGATTGAGAAACAAGAATCCAATTAGACTGCAGGTGTGTGAAAGAGGGAAAACCAGGAAAAGTTTAAGAGTCTGAGATGATAATCACTGTATCTGTTCCAAAATATGAAAAAGTTTCTACTGTTGATGTTTCTGATTCCATTACAGCTCTACTGATTTGGATTGGAGATGCAGGCTTCATATAGCCAATTCAACAAGATCTGAAATAATTGCAGAGACAAAGTTTGGGTGTTTCCAAGAAAGCCCAAAAATACAATCCTGTACCGACAATAGGAAGCAAGAGTGAAAAATAAGAAAATGCTTATACTATGTAGTACAGAGGCAAAAGCATATACAACAATGGATTCAAATGCTTCTAGGTTTAGAATCTTTGGCAGCTTAATACACACAGGATGGCTATAAGCTGAGGAGCAAAAGCTAAGGAGGGTAAAACATAAAGACCAATAGCGGAAGCTACAGATATAAAAGCAAAGGTGGCAGTTTAAGCGCTTGATTCAGAGGCAACCAGTTTGAATTATCGATCGATACCCAGATCTGTTTGGATGGATTCAGTTCCATTGGCAATTTATAGCAACCGAACAAATCAAATTAGCCTACGGGATCTTGAATGGTTCTTTCTGATTACCAAATAAATAACAGATGAGCACTTCAAAATTCGGAGTAAAGTCTGGATGGATCACTGAGATATGGAAGGACAAGAGAAAGCGTCCGCGTTCATATTGGGATACAGAAGGACAAGCAAAAGCACTGAGGCGCCAACACGCAAAGCCAAAGCTGTAAGGGTAATGGCATACATGTGGGAAAATCGAAGGACAAGGAAAGAGCAGCATTGTACGAGACACGCAGAAGCAAAGTTATTGCAGACTCTTTCCCGTACCTTCTCCAAGTTAGGCAGTCAAAGCATCCTTCCATATCTATAGTAAATCGAAGTGTTCATTTCTAGCAAAGTCTCTACGGCAATCGTTGCATCCTCATGTGAAGAATAGTTGCAATGAAACAAAAGGTGAAGAATCTTTTTTACAATTTACAAAAAGAAATACAATTTACAATTTACAATATCATTCTATTCTTATATTAAGAAAACTATAATTAATTATTTTTACCTTGTTATACAGTAGTGATTTGAAGATTGTTGTGCATTTATTCTCCCTCGCTTGTTAAGCAACGGTCTCCTCTTCATCTCAAGGCATGTGTACATTTCTTCATCAATAGGAGCACATTAGATAATTATAACAACAAAATTCCTTACTAGGTTTTCAAAATTGTGAACTTAACGTTTTCATGAAAAATTGGATGAGTTATGGTGTACTAAATTGTTTTTCCCTCAACACAACTAGTGAAATCAATGATCCAGTTTAAAAAGAAATCCGAACAAGAGCAAAACCGTGTGTAGCTGCTTAATAGTGTTACAGCTTAACTATTTTTTAGAGAGAGGTGGATGTGCGAAACAAACCTTCAAAATATCCAAATATCCAGCATCTTACCTCAGAACAGCTCTCAAATACCTTCTGCGCAGTGCATATTCCTTTCTCTCTCCAGTGCATATTCCACTCTCTCTCCAGTCCAACGAGAGAGATCAAACTCGACCTCTTACATGACCTTCTCAGCTCAAACGAGATTCCAAACAAGTGACCTTAAGTCACTCATTTGACCCCTGAGCATATAAATACTCCTCTCTATATTTCTTCCATAACATCTCTGTAAAAGCTATGACAAAGCAAACAGATAAATACTCCTCTCTATATTTCTTCCATAACATCCTTGTAAAAGCTATGACAGACCAAACAGATGTAGGTTGGGATCGATCATATGCACAAGAGAATGTTGTCCTGTAGCCCAAACATATACAAACTGAGTTCAGACTAGGTTTCAGAGCGAGCTAATTCTACCAATATTGTCAAATTGAGTGAATGAACTGTTTTCCAGAAGAAAAAAAATTGAACAGATTGTTCCAGTTCAAGTTTGAGTGCTTTTGTATTTTCTATTTTTGCTTGAGCTAGTTACTATCTCAAGATGAAAGCACAAAATGAACAAGTGGCTTGAAATTTTATCAAATTGTGAATTTTGTTTTTATTTATATTGTAAACATTTCTCTGACTTCAGTAGATTGACAGCAATTACGCCACTTCTAGGAGCCTATCACAAAGATCGAAAAGGGGAAAGAAGATTCTCACCTAATCTCTGCTGGTACCTGTCCATTCCGTGAGCATTATGAATTATTAATTATGTAAAATCAAAGGAGTAGCAATGTCGTGCCCACCCAAGCTCTCCATGTAGTCAGGAAAAAAATAGTAATAAGGAGCAACACCAATACTCCTTATTCATGGATTCAAATCTGCCTAGGTACAAATGCTGGAAATGGTTGCAAGCTGCCACAACATTGCTTTAGTACTGCCCTTGGGTTCAACACCTAATACTGCTGAGTTTACTTGTTATTTTGCAGGTCACCTGAGGAAGGGTACAGTGCTAGGGTTTTTACTGACGGAAAACTCTCAGGAATGCATCTTAACGCTTTCTTCTCATAGCCGCTTTCAATCATTGCAAGTGGATCAATAATCTTAACCCTATTTCCTCCGATTTCAATAGCTGCATAATCACAACAGGTAGTAATTTATAATGGGGATAACCTCAACTCTTTCTTCTCATAGCCTCTTTCAATCATTGCAAGTGGATCAATAATCTCAACCCTATTTCCTCTTTCAATTTCAAGCGCTGCATAATCACAACCGGTAGTAATTTATAATGGGGATAACCGTAAGTTTGGCTTTAATTTAATTTTCATATCGAAGTAGATAACGATTGCATATCGGGCCTGGGCATGGACTAAGGAATGCAGGGCATGTACTCCACCTGTTGAATATCTCGTGACAACAACTTCGGGCATGGACTGAGGAATGCAGGGCATGTACTCCACCTATTGAATATCTCGTGACAACAACTTCCCTAGTAAATAAATCATATATATCGTGTGTGGAAAGCAAAACCCACTCCATAATACTTTTAATATATTCCACCTTATGCCCTCACACGTATAATGCATAAGAAGCCCACATGTATTGATCGATTTAATTCAAAATGGTAGGTGGCATGTTTGGTAAAAAAGTGTAGTAAGAAGAGCTTTAATAACAATCATAATTTTTTAATCTCATAATATTATAATCATAATAATAATTACTTGAAAAAGTGAAAAACAAATCATTGTAGAGAAAATAAAGAGTTGGTTTCCCCGCCGTTGGTTTCAGGCAATGTTTCACTGAGGAAATTCAACACTAGAAGCAAATATGAAACATTACAAAACTTCATGTCCCAAAATCAGCCGAGTTACAACACTAGCAAATATGAAACATTACAAAACTTCATCTCCCAAACAAATATGAAACATTACAAAACTTCATCTCCCAAAATTAGCCGAGTTACAACACTAGAAGCAAATATGAAACATTACAAAACTTCATCTCCCAAAATCAACCGAGTTAAAATTGTGTGAACTTTCTCACACTGTGTATTTGTTGGAGTTTTCCATGAGTACGAATTCTATATCCCTAAGCTAGTTGTGAAATCTAGCAGTATTCCATCCAAAAAGTGTTACTGGATCCTACGGTCTATACATTAAACCTTAAAGAAGTCAGCAAGGAAGAGGGTAATTTATTGTTGTGAATTTGGAAGAAATAAAATAAGTCTAAAGCGATTTCAGCAACAAGTTTCTTCTTCACCTTTGATATTGTCTAAGCAAACAATGATTAAAACTGTCTCTCTTCTTCGATCAAGAAAAGATAAGCATGCATAACAAACTGGGAACTAGACACTCCTACTCCTAACTGACGTTATCCTCTCTCCATTCTCCTCCACTGCAGCCTATGGGTGCAAGCTCAGCGAGAATCCATTCATGTGATTGTCTAATAAAGCTGAATGCAACCACCATGTTTGATGCAACCTCTTAAATTGCTGATGGATTCTCAAGTTTCATGTTGGATATACTCGATACATCATTAGAAGTTGGCACTGGAAACAAAAGAATTCCAAAAGGTTGCATTTGAAAGTAATCCAATGCCTCATAATTTTCCATAGTTTATCAAATGTAACTAATAATTATGTATTGTTTATTGCTAATAATCATGTGTCAGAATTTTCCACAGTTTATGAAATGTAACTAATAATTATGTATTGTTTATTGCTAATAATCATTTGAACATGTGATGAAATGTAATGTTGTGTTCTGTCCCATAGAAATTCAAAATCGTTGGTAGGAGGCAGATTATAAGAATTTTCTTCGATGCAAGGAGCTATATTTGTTTTGGGTTAAAGTTATAGGATGCTGTGACATTGAAGCACAACTTTATCATTTTCGAAAAAAATTAGCTTCTGTTCAAAACTTGAATGTTTTATTATTTATACTAGCTTTAATGTCTGCATAACTTTCTGATGAGGTTGTAAAACTACAAGCTTGACTGAAATTATTACAGCAATTTGGAATTTTCCTTAGACTGCACAAGTACTGGTTGATTATTGATAGTGTTCCTGAATATTAAGTTCAAGTATAAATTGGAATAAAACAACATATTGCATCGAATCCATCAGCTGTATATCATGACAGGCCTGCCTTCACCCAGAGATTCAGACAACAACTTCCAAAATCCAATCACTTTCTCTCTGTTTCATGATCCTTTGCCAAGCTAAGCCTGGTGATTCAGGTTTTCACGTCAATTCTGCTGTGAAATGGCAGCCGCTGTCTACAATGCCTACTTTGAGTTCGAATTTCAAGATCCACAACTATGAAGTTTGGCAAAAAAATTGGCATCAAGTTCAAGAAACTATATCACTAAAATTTTTAAAAAATATATAATAAAATTCCATGTGTTCATTGAACATATATAATAAAATTGAAAAAAATGTGCCAACATCAAACCTATATTTCAAAAAGATTATCTTGTTAGTCTGGGGTTTAGGTTATGTTTAGAGAACTAGGGTTTTTGCTTTCTTTTTCTTCTAAAAACAAATTCGAATAGATTCAAAAAATTGCAGCTTTAAGTTCATTTAGGGTTGAAGTTTGGAAAATTTCAAATATCAAAGCTTTAAATTTGCGGAATGCAGAAGCAATATATGCAAAGCTAGAGAGAGCATTCTCTAAACAATGCACAATAAAAAAGACTTGAAGGTGTTTCAATATTAAAGGTTACTTGTAAGCGATCTATTTAATATAAACCGTTTCATTTTGCAGATGCTACCATTTTGTACCATTTCCTCCCAGATAGAGTAGCGGAGGCAACATTTTAGCTAATCTCCATTACTAAAGGCAACATGGAACTTCTATTTTCACTATTTCCTCCAGAGGCAGACTTCTATGTGCAATCATCTTCTCACACTAGTACTTCACTTAATTCACACTAGTACTTCACTTAATGCAGGTTTTGAATCACTTTGTGCAGGTTGTTATTTGAAACCTCCATTTTATTATAATATCCTCGTTCTTGAGTTCCTTTACTATCAATGTTTGTGCACTGCACTTCGTAATTTTCTACGAACAATAGATGGATCAGTAACATCCATTCTCAATGTTGTTTACAAGCTCTGGTCTGAGGAGATATCACAATGATAAAGTTATCATAGAACAATGCTAGATTCCAAATTTGATTCTCCCTCTCTACAATACCTCATTCAAATGCGTTCTCTCACGCTCCGATCGTTCTAACTGAGTACAGAGAGGTTGTCTCAAGCAGTTCTCAGTAATACATAAGGCAGGGACAAGAGTCTAACCTTGATATGCAACATTTACTTTTAGCCTGTAAAATAAGAACATGGATTATAGAGCTGAGTTGTGAGTTGTGGTTACATAGGTACATATTCAAAGACGGTTCTCATCACCAAATTCTTTACTTCAATGTTGGTAACGCTGAAGCCATCCCGGTATTTGTAGACGTTGCAGACAGCCCTCATAAAGTCAAAAGCATATTTCTTCGAAGAAATGGGAACATTGCTGTCTGGTTTTAGAAATTCCCAATTTAATTTATTCATCTCCATCTTGATCAAAGCGTTGATGTGAGCGAGAGCATCTTCCTCGGTTGATCCAGGATTGTCTTTCATATAACACGATATCGACGAAGCTTCTTCTCCACGCAACCTTTCGGCCTGCATTAGCCATTGCGATGTCAATGTCATCTCTATTCTGATTTTAGATCACAACCACTAAATGAAAAAAAAGGTTATAGACAGTACCTCGTAGCTGCGGGTGTCACCCTTTAGTCGAAGAATGGAACATGCCAAGTCATTAAACCTCGAAGGAAAGTCTATTTCCTGCAGTATGTGATGAGGAAGGGGAATGTCCAATGTGAGGATGGATTGCAATATGGTTATGCGATAACCGAAACTTACTTTTCCGTTATCCAGGTACTCCTCAAACGTTGGCAAATAACCATTGGAATTCCACTTCGCTTCCTTCATATCCGCATCAACATAAGCCTCCCACTGCACAGGCACCAGCAGTAAAGAAAATTAACTAATCACCTAGTCATGAAATACTTTCTGATCAAGATATATTTGTATATTATATTATGCATACAGCCTGTCGGGCATAGTCGAGCGTGTCCCGGCCTTGAGACTTCTCTGCCTCTCGCGCCAATTCATTAACGGTTTCGTAAAACACCATGTACACTGATTTCATATATTCTGGAAGCGACTCTGTAGCCGATGGATGCCATCTGATGATATACTATAAACACAATTAGTAAGGAAAGCATTAATCTTTTAAATTCATTAAATTGAATTGATAATCACTAGTACCACCTCTTCACTGCCGCTCTGAAGAGTTCGAGCTCGTTCATGGTTCCGTAGGTGTCGTAGATATCGTCCAGAACGGTTGCCACATGACCCAATTTGGCAGATCCAAGTCTGAATGCAGAATGTTTGGGGTTAATGGCAATGCAAGAGGCCAAAGCGTAGTATTCCACGTGACGATGCCGACTGAATGACAGTTTAAAGAAACCCCAATCTTTCCACCATCTGCACACATATTTAAAATTCGAATATTTGACCACTCAGATCCGAATTCGTCTCTGAAGAAAGAGAGATATATATATATATATATATATATATATATATATATATTCCAATGACACAGCAGAGATTATCACCTGGAGAGTTGTTTTAACTCTCTCTGTTGAAAGGATTGAAAGATGTTGAATTCCAATTTTGCGAGTTCTAGAAGTTTCTCAGTTTTCATATTTAGCCTCCTGGAGATTGAAAAGAAAAAAATTCCAACAAGCGTCAGTTGAAAAGTTTACATGGAAACTAAACTCGTCAAAGATTGGATCAAAATCATTGGCTTACTCGTAAACAGGGTCCTGTCCAAATACATCGATGTAGTTTCTTGCTTCCAATCTTGGTAAATTTGTGTGCCAGCCATCTTCCAGAATGTACTCTACCTGCCAACCACAACCACAGAATTTAGACTAGAAAACACAGATTGCAGCATATTCGTAAATTAACCAATGTGATATTAGTATTACTCCCTCACCTCTCTCGAAAGACTCGAGACCGGAATCTTTTTTATAGCTTCTTTTAAATATATTACAGAGAAGATTTCTGCCTCTTCCATAACTTTCTCCCCCGGAAAGGCAATGAGGGAAGCCCTAAATAAATTCAGAACGGTTCTTATCTCTGCCTATGTTTTAATGGCGGAACATGCAAACTGTCCTTTCTCGTCTTTGAATTGTTCCAATACATCTGATATAATAATAGTATAATGTATTATCAATCAATATCTGCAGTGGGAGGCTATATTGAAAGATGTTCATCTTGTCATCTATTTATAGAATGTGGATGAATTCATGAATAGTCATTCATTGATGAATCTGGATGTATACCTGAAGAGTCATTTTGTACCAAGAACTTACAAATAGAATCTGAATGCATAGAAGATTAGCACATAAATTGTGGATATATAGTCATTTATTAATAAAATTCCGGATGTATACGTCAATCGTCATTCAGTTATAAGAAATCTGAAAGTATTATATATACCTGATGACACAGTGTATCCGTGTAGTCGAAGAGTTCGAAGTCCCAAGGCAGTTGAGTTCAGATCAGTCACACGGCCACTCTCTCTCCCACATCCAATGCCTTTTTCGTTCCAATGACTGCCGTCCAACATAAGTTGTTTGTTAGAATCAGTATATAAACTATGATAACTGCGCTGTGGAGAGCACCACATACCTGTAAACGTAATCGAGTGTTGTTTTGATCTCATTTATGAAATGTCTATCGATTCCCAAACGTTCAACGTTATCTACCAACAGAAGGCGTTGAAGGAGATCAGTGGATTCTCCATCCTGATCCACACACTGCATTGAAATGAACAAATCCTTGACTTCCCCTATAAGTCTATCCGCCCTTTCACGGTAATAAGATGCCTGATCCATATTACATTAAATACACAAATTAGTTGATCAATTAATTATGAAATAAAGAATATGCAGTAAAATAAATTAAAGTAGAGCTAGCAACCCACCCCATAAGGCGTTGAGAGAGAGTGTATGAAATGATCGTCCCAGAGATTAAAATGATGATTGGCGTTGGGTCTTTGCACAGGCGCAGGCGCAGGCGCATCATCATTAGTTACATACTTCCTTCGCCTACGCCCACACATTCCAGGAGTTGGGATTCGCTTAAGCTGGTGATCAGTACAACTTATAATCGACGATCTGGGCAGACACAATTTCGAAGCCATTAGGACGACAGAAGCAATAGCCATTCTATATGCTAGCTGGCGATATCTCAAGAAATAAACTAAAATTTGTACGGTAGGAAGCCAGATGTGACTGCCGTTGCATACTTATAGAGCTTCTTGGCCATGTGATTTCAAAGCGATGACAGGTGAAAGGATGACAATGTTGCCCTACGGTTGAGTGTGATTGATCAAGAGCATTACTTGATAATTAGTTGATTAATAAAAGACCTTTGTAACATTATCGTCATGTTGGAATGATTTGAATTTTTTTGGTCGTGATATTTCTTTAAAGGCGACTTCACATATTTTGGTCCTTGATAGTCTTACATTGTTGGAAAATATTAAACCAATTCTTTTGTGCATCAATAAAGATGCACACAATAAAATACATTTCTTTTGATACATGAATATGTACACAATAAAATATGTTTTTATCGTCATTGAAGAAGGCATCATGTTAACAACGGGAATCTCAATTGCATTGCACGATACAAAACTTTATATAGAAAAATGTCATATTATTACTTACATTCAGTTCCAGGTGACATATACGCCAGCTTTGCTTATGCTCAAAGCAACTTCCAGAAAGCATAGAGCATAAATAAAGGAAAGCTAATGGGAGTTAGGTAGTAATAACAGAAAAAAATCATAACCCATTTGTTGCGAGCGAATCTATATGCATGTGCGGTATATTTATAATATTTGATAGTCCAAAATTCGATGTATATTATTGTGTTCCCAAATAAAAAGCAATCTCAAAACTGTGAGGATTCTCATGTAAAATAAAAGTATTGAAGTAGTCTATTTATTTTACAGAATCCAATTGAATGGAGACGACGAAAAATGCAGTGAGGACGTGCAGGCTCTCTGTGCACTGTACCGGTGGCGGTCAGAATAAAATATGAAGTTTATTCACATGCTCGCACGTTGCTTCTCAGAGCTTGCTTACGCTCCAACCTGTGATGCGCAGAGCTATGACGCCCACTGAATCTCTGCAATATTGATAATGACGTAAACTACAACAAGTCACAAAGAAGTTGCTTGTAATCACTGTGCTTACAGATCAGTCTTATTGCTTCTACTAAGCGGTTCTGCTTATTACAATAATAAATCATGTCCTAACAAGTTATGCAATATATTGAAGGGATTTGTCTGGATACGGCAGACAGTTTGAAACACTTGTATAATCAATTTTAATACGGGATAGAAGTCGAAAGATAAAGCTAATTGCATGGGATGCAGGAAATCCAAAATAGATAATGGTAATTGCATGGAATGAATTACAGTATTAAGACAGTTAAAACCTTCGCTGAGTAAACAAAATGATATTTGCACAAAATACAAACCTGAAAATTGCTATCACATATACTGAGCAGAAAACAAAATGATATTTGCACAAAATAAAAACCTGGAAATTGCTATTACATATGAATTTAAAGAATCTCAAGAAACTGTACCTAATTGTTCTGCTCAGCTGCAAATTACAATTGAATTCGTTTGCAATCAGCTAATAAATAAATAGCGGATGTAACCTGATATCTGGCTTATAAATCTAGTCTCACCAGGTGTTACATGTCTGAAAGCATATGTCACCCGCAGCATGCAGCCTCTAACAGGCGTACAATCTTGCAAAAGGCTAATCTACATCTAATACTTAGCATTTAGACAAATGTTCTAAACATAAGACATGCCGGTGAACATAAGACATGCTGTAATGCTAAACATTAGACATACCTTTAGACATATGTAAGACAAATTTAACTTAACATTAGACATACCCTTAGACATATGTAAGACAAATTAAACTTAGTCAATTAAAAAAAGTATGACGGCCAAGTATGACAAACGCGTGCACTAAGGATGGGTGCGGCAGTGTGCATGAGGGCCATGAGTCTATGGCCACACCTAACCACCGGTAGCCATCGGGCTGCATGTATGCCACCCGGGCTGCATGTATGCCCTCTTTGCAGAGTCCCAAGGTACCCTTTATGACATAACTTTGCGCCCACAGATAATGCCAAGATTAAGTTATGTTATTTTTAATTTTAATTTCTGGATCATGTTCCTTAATCTAGCTGCCATTTTCGCTAAAGGACGTCTCAAACATGTTCTTCTCATCCGTTTGTCATCCTGCATAGGAAGTCCATCTGTCTCTTCCAACTTTTCAGATTTTCAGAGCCTGAGCATGGAAATGTGATTGCATTTTGCATATTATTAGTTTATATCAGAACAGTTGACATTGAGAGCGAGATCCTGACCTTCATGAGCGAGCTTAAGATCAGGTAACATATTCCGGGGTAAAAGATTGTTGGGCATGAGTAGTCCCAAGTAAGAAGATCAAGGCTATGGCAAGTATCTAAGTGTGAAATGGGTTTATTGTACCTTTCGTTGCCTACTAGTGCCATCGAGGAACCTTTCCTTACCTGAAGAGGCAGCAGATAAATAGGCTAGCAGGCATAACCGGACTTTCTGAACAGGTAAAACATAAGAGGCAAAGGTAGAATGCCGAGTATGTAAAAATTTGTATTTCAATATTTAATATGAAATACTTATATTTTCTTTTAAGAACTAGTTCTACATGTGTAGATTCGAGTTGGATGATACTATAACTGCTCTCCCATTTTAATTGTTAAAATTGGCAGTTTGAACAAAGATTTGTTTCACAATTTAAGATCTTATTTATAGCTAGGAAAACAACAGAACGTTCTTTCATGGTTCGTCCTGTATTTTAGATAAAAGCTCATGTTAATGCTTATCAATTCCTGTAGTTTCTGGCTTTCGTGAGATAGATTCAGTGCCCGGTTCTGCGTAGCAGCAGTGGAACCAGCGTAACCAGCGTAATTAGAAGAGAAATTCATGTTTTTGATTTTTTTGATCTTGGATTACACCAGCGTTCTGTGTCATACTCGTTGGGACATGGTTATGTGGAGAATATGATGAAGAAACATACTGTCAATTTTGGACTTTATGCGGTTTCATTATTACAATAATTTTGCAAATATTTGTATCTCCCAACTTCCTAAGAAACCGTTGCACCTTCAAAATTATTGAATAAGTCATTCAAAATCTTTTTTCTTGGATGTGAAGAATGGAATGTAAATATAATTTTTGTGAAGAAATATTCATTAGTAAATTGTTAGTGTACATTTGTTACAGGTTTGCCAAGTTTTATTCATCATCCCCATTTCTCTGATATTCATTTGTTACTGGTTTTCCAGGTTTTATTCATCCTTCCCATTTCAGTGATATTAGTTTAAGTAATCCATTTAAAGCCTCCTTAGTTCTTAAAATAAAGAGTGAAAGCTCAAATTTTGAAATCGCCAACTCAAATATTGAAATAGCCATAATAATGTTGTTTCAGTTTTAAATTTTTCTTGAATTTTGAAATTGAAAAAAATAATGTCCATACTTGTTACGCCGATAGGCGTCTATCAGTGGTATTTTGGGGGGATGGACTTCCTTGAGCGGATCATCAAGATCCAGCAAATCCCGCCAAGTGGATGCTCAAGATCTTCTGAATCGTCTGATCTTTTAATAGATGAGTTAGGAGTGTTTGTTAACCGATGAGGTCGTCAGTCGTTAGCCAGCGCCTAGATATGTGGAGTCGTGGAGCATTAGCTGGAGCTTTCGCTGGAGTCGTGGAGCATTCGTTCGAGTCGTGAAGGTTCGTTCGAGTCGTGGAGGGTTCTGTTGGCCGCCAAAGGTCTGTTAGGAGACGTGGCGATGGAGGAGATAAGCGCGGATGAGATCCTTGCGATACAGTTTTGAAAACCCTTTCCTGCCCGCGATACAGTTTTGAAAACCCATTCTGTGCAGTCCTGATACAGTTTCCAAACCCAGTTTCCCCATTACTGTGCACTCCTGGAGCGTTCGCAGATTCGTAATTCGTCGGTCGCTGGAGCATTCGCCGGTCGCCTGAGCATTCGCTGGAGCATTCACCAGTCGCTGGAGCATTCAAGGTTTCGCCTGTGCAGAAGAGGTAACCCTGAAATTTTCCTGGCCGCATTTGTTTTTTGGGTTCTGGAATATGTTTCGATTTCCTGTGTGTTTTCCTCAAAGGATACAACTAAAGGCATTTAGGTTTTCATGCAGTCATAAACACGTTAT
This sequence comes from Pseudotsuga menziesii, assembly GCA_001517045.1. Classification (NCBI taxonomy): domain Eukaryota; kingdom Viridiplantae; phylum Streptophyta; class Pinopsida; order Pinales; family Pinaceae; genus Pseudotsuga; species Pseudotsuga menziesii. Next base: position 14,791 of record LPNX010284522.1, on the reverse strand, counting down.
AAATAATAATTATCGATTATTATTTCATGAAGTTCATAAACAGCATAAATGTGTCACACGACCTTTCTTATGTCTTGACGGCTGTGTAGTAAGGTAGTAATGCGTAGTAGGTGAGAGAAATGAATGACCCTGAGATTGAAAAGGTGGCCCATGGGTACAACAGCCACACCGTCAAACCAAAACCACGACTCCCAGAGGACCAGCGGCCCAGTTCCATTCAAATTTCAGCGATCAGACTCGGCAGGCCGATTGACAGTGACACCCTGTTCCGTAACTGAGTCACCTCACGTCCAGACGTTACTGTGACCACCTACTCACGGAGCCCAAAGGGCTTCCACCCTGTCACTTCCAATTCGTCAATTACAACCCAGTTCCATTCAACGTTTACATAAATGCACAGTGACACCGTGGTTCATAATTTTGTTTTTATTATCTCAGGTTCATAATATTATGTGTAGAAGAGGTAACCCTGAAATTTTCGTGGCCGCATTTGTTTTTTGGGTTCTGGAATATGTTTCGATTTCCTTTGTGTTTTCCTAAAAGGATACAACTAAAGGCATTTAGGTTTTCATGCAGTCATAAACACGTTATAAATGAGGTTTTATAACATTATCTAGGTTTTCACATAATTATTATAGAAAGACGACTTTAATAATAATCGATAATGATAATTATCGATTATTATTTCATGAAGTTCATAAACAACATAAATGTGTCACAGGACCTTTCTTATGTCTTCACGGCTGTGTAGTAAGGTAGTAATGCGTAGTAGGTGAGAGAAATGAATGACCCTGAGATTGAAAAGGCGGTCGAATAATTATCGAAAATTATTTGAAAACTTATAATTTGAAATATATATATATACTCGCTATATAAATGTCTACATGGACCTTTCTTATGTCTTCACGGCTGTGTAGTAAGGTAGAAATGCGTAGTAGGTGAGAGAAATGAATGACCCTGATACATAAATGCACAGTGACACCGTGGTTCATAATTTTGTTTTTATTATCTCAGGTTCATAATATTATGTCGAGAAGAGGTAACCCTGAAATTTTCCTCGCCGCATTTGTTTTTTGGGTTCTGGAATATGTTTCAATTTCGTGTGTGTTTTCCTCAAAGGATACAACTAAAGGCATTTAGGTTTTCATGCAGTCATAAACACGTTATAAATGAGGTTTTATAACATTATCTAGGTTTTCACATAATTATTATAGAAAGACGACTTTAATAATAATCGATAACGATAATTATCGATTATTATTTCATGAAGTTCATAAACAGCATAAATGTGTCACAGGACCTTTCTTATGTCTTCACGGCTGTGTAGTAAGATAGTAATGCGTAGTAGGTGAGAGAAATGAATGACTGTGAGATTGAAAAGGTGGTCGAAAACCTATGTTCATAATATTATCTATTTCATAATTTTGTTTTTATAATAATTACAAATAATTATAATAAAAAGACTACATTAAAAAGCTGTCTTTATCGAATAATTATCGAATATTATTTGAAAACTTATGTTCATAATATTATCTATTTCATAATTTTGTTTTTATAATAATTATAAATAATTATTATAAAAAGACTACATTAAAAAGCTGTCTTTATTGAATAATTATCGAATATTATTTGAAAACTTATAATTTGAAATATATATATATACTAGCTATATAAATGTCTACATGGACCTTTCTTATGTCTTCACGGCTGTGTAGTAAGGTAGAAATGCGTAGTAGGTG
>LPNX010284506.1:117804-140407 GCA_001517045.1 Pseudotsuga menziesii | reverse complement strand
GTTTCACAAAATTTGTAATTTATATTTTTGAGAAAAAAATATTTTTCCAATTTAGGGGTTGATTTTAAAGTTTTTGTAAACAACAGTATGGGATGTTTGGACATGGTTCTATTTTTAACCCCGAAAAAAAAAGTGTATACTAGTATCAACACTTTTCTATTTAGGGGTGTTTTTGGTGTTTTTTTTGCAAAAATCATCGTTTTTATGCCTAGAGTTCTCGTTCTTAGTATAAAGTTCTCGTTTCATAGTATAAGTGGTTGAATGTTCTTTCTTCTTCTTTGCATTAGTTGTTAGGATTCATTCATCTCTTCTTCTTTTTATTTTCTTTGACTTCATCTCCATCTGGATCTTTAGATTCTTCTTTAACATAGTTCTCCATGTCATGCTACTTCAAGTATGAGAAGCACTCTATACTTCCATGCTTATAAGTTCGCGACTCTTTCAATCTTGTCCTCAAGCTTGGTACAATTTTTCATCATCATAAAAATGAGAACCTCAAATTGAAATAGAGAGGATAGAACTTATTACTGAGATTTCTTCAACTTGATGCTTTCTTGAAGGTTCTTCTAGAATATTTCTTCTAGTGAACCTAGGGTTTGACAAAGAAACCCTAATTTTTTAACTTGGGTATCTTTCAGATATGATTAGATAGAAATATGCACCTCATCAAGGAAAGCTAAGAAGCATACTTATTTTTCTAAAACTGTGGACAAAACTGTAAAATATATGATGCCCTATATGTTAGAATAATCAGCCCACAGTTACCTACCTTAGACATTAATTAAATCATTTTTGTCTTATTACCTAGTCTCCTATTTTCCACTCTATGCTAGTTGCCTTCTACATGTCCTAGAAGTCAGCACTTGCTAATACTGAGTCATGTAGCACTTGGGAAATTTCCTGGAAACCATATTTAGCATGTATGCTTTATTCTAGATCCTCCAAATCACATATCTTATTTTTCTAAAAAGCTTCATGTTTTATTGAGAATTAAGGCAAAAGGAAAAGCTAGACTAGGTGTAGTTGACTTGTTTTTTTACCACATCATCCTCCCTCATTTTATCCTAATAAAAGCATGTATGAGTTTTCTTCCCATCCCTCATTAGCTTTCCTACTTGACTTATCCAATTCATGATCATCTTGGTGGATCTGGAAACTGCTTTATGCACCTATGGGGGATTCGACTAGATTTAGTAAGCCTACTTTTTGACCTTTTCGAATGGAATCCTTATGCATTCGAATATCTCATGTAATTATATATTGAAGCATCCTATTACTTCACAAGGTTGGATATTATACACTTATTCAATACAGATTAGTTTTATGCTCCAATTTCAGTCTCCTTTGATGTTAATTTTACATGTTTGATTAGCAATTTTGTGAGTGTAATTGTTCTATCTCTTGGGCTCAATTTCTGCATGGTATTAGAGCCTTTGTAGATCAATTTATCTCCTTCCATATTTCTATTGCAGGTTCGACATCTTGACTGGGAACATATTCGGCTGATTGAAGGGCACAGCTTTTGAGCTATGGACCAATCTCAGAAGATCGTCTTGAATCCATTCAATTTATTTGAGTGGAAAGCTGAGATGGAGATATTTTTGAGGGAGAAAGGTATCTATAGGGTTACTATGGCAACTGAGGCAGAGCCTAATGTAGCTGCAAAGAAAATCAAATGGCACAACAAGAGGGATGAGGCCTATGGTCTTTTGTGTCTAAGCATTTCAAGAGACCTTCTCTTCCATATTGATGGATTGACATCACCTAATTAAGTGTGGGAGAAGCTTTTAGAGATTTTTCATAAGACATATGAGATGAGAGGACATCAAATCAAGAATGAGATGATCTCCTTGAGTCCCAGTAGGTTTGAATCCTTGCAACTCTATTTTTCCAAGTTTAAAGCCCTTGTTTTGCGGATAAAATAGTGTGGGATCGAAAAGAAGGAAGAGAAACTAGTGTTGGCCATACTCTTGAAGCTTGGCCCTGACTATTCAGTGTTTGTTTCAACCTTCCATGCCACAAAGTTGACAACTCAAGCCTGGAAGATTCCTAAGCTTGTAGAGTTCATGGAATCCCTCTCACATGAACAAGATAAGTTGGTGATGATGGGCACCATCAAACCTTCCAAAGACCAAGCTTTGGTTTCTCTAGATTCAAGGGTGGATTCAAAAAGCAAGAAAAAAGATAAAAAAACACATGAGCAAAAGAGAGACAAGAACAAGTCTCAAGAGGAGCCCTAAGCTTCCAAGAAGAACTTCCAGAAGAAGAAGAACAAAGGAGAAATGAGCAAGTGCACATACTGTAGTAAGGGATATCATCCTGAGAGATCTTGTATGAAGAAGCAAATTGACATGTTGAGCCAACTCCTGGAGAATAATAACATCTCCCTTCTTGATTGGTCAAAGAAGAGGGAAGGAGGATCAAATTCAGAGGACAGAGAGAGAGTACATGCCTTGATTGCTGGAACATCAAGCTCAACTAGCTTCATCATAGAATCTGGAGCTTCTAGACATATGGTTTCGACAAAAGAGGCATTCTCCTCTCTTGACATGTAAAAAGGTCCACTAATAGTTTTGGGAGATGACTCTCTCATTGACAGTTTGGGGAAAGGAAGGATTGATCTTGACCATGGTAAATTCAATAATTTATTGTATGTTCCAGGTATTTCCTCTAATCTCTTGTCAGTGTATTAGATGAATCACACTGGGTCTCCAAAGAAGTTCATCTTCTCCCCAGATGATGTTGAAATCACTGATATTTCAAATGGTAAAGTCATAGCAAAAGGTGTTGTTGATCACACTTCGAAGGTATACATGTTTTCCCATTTTCTAGCCTACTCAAACCCCTCAGCTCTTCTGATTCAGGATAATGAGGCAAGTAATATTTGGCATGAAATATTTGGCCATCTTAACTACAAGTGTCTTTCTTATTTGAGTGAAAAATATATGGTCATAGGGTTACCAAAGATCAAGTTTTCCAAGGGAGTCTGTCAAGGTTGTATCCTAGGAAAACACCCAGAGCCCAAATTTGAGAGAGCTAGTCAGAAGAGAAGCTCTGTACCTCTTGAGTTGATCCATAGTGACATTGCTGGTCCATTTCCTCATATGTCCATGAGTCAAGAAAAATATGCACCGACCTTCATATGAATTTTCGAGGTGTTGTTTGGTTTACTTCCTAAAGCATAAGTTTGAAGTTCTTGACCTCTTCAAATTCTTTAAAGCCTTGGTTGAAAACCAGTCTGGGAGGAAACTCAAGATCCTCAGATATGACGATGGTGGTGAGTATGTCAAGTCTGGGTTCATTCAGTATTGTAAAGATGCAGGTATTCAGATGCAACATTTGATCCCTTACACACCACAACAAAATGGTGTTGTTGAGAGAAAGAACAGGTCATTGAAGGAGATGGCAACCTACATGATGGAGGCTAAGACTTTGCCACCAAATTTTTGGGCCGAGGCTATAAAATGTGCATCCTACATCCAGAATAGGGTACCTCATAAGAAACTTGATGGTATGACTCCTTTCGAAGATTGGAGTGGGAACAAGCCAGATGTGACCCATTTCAGGATTTTTGTCTCAGAGGCTTGGGCTAGAATTCCAACTGAAAAGAGAAAGGATTTGCAGCCCCAAAGCAAAGAGTGCCTATTTATTGGGTATTTTGAAGATTCAAAAGGGTACAAGCTGATCAAATTGAGCACTAACAAATATTTCATTGAAAGAAGTGTTCAGTTCCAAGAAGAGCCTTTAGTAGCAGTTGAAGTTGGAGAGTCTTCTTCACCACCAGATCCATTGATTGTAAGTGGAGAGACTAATGAGTTTGCTGATTCTGATATGTCTGATAATGATGATTTGATTGCATATCCTGACAGTCCTACAAGACCAAAATGGGCATCAAAGTCCATTCATGCAGCTGGGGAACTAGCTGGAAATCCTAGTGACACTAGGAGGTCTAGATCTCAGTTTGAGAGTGCCCTTTGTATGAAAGATCCTTTATTTGTTGAGAATTTATATATGATGGTTGAATCAGATGCAAAAACATATGAATATGCAACACATGATCCAAGATGGCAAACAACCATGAAAGAATAATTCAGCTCGCTCCAGAAGAACAATACTTGGGAACTGGTTGATCTTCCCCAGGGAGGAAGCTAGTTCAATGTAAGTGGGTTTTCAAGACTAAGTTTGTTGCTGATGGTTCAACTTTGAAATATAAGGAAATATTGGTAGCCAAGGGATACTCACAAGTACATGTTATTGACTACAATGAAACCTTTGCACCAGTGGGAAAGATGGACTCCATAAGGCTAGCTTTAGCCATTGCAGCTTCGAAGCAGTGGGAGGTACATCACATGGATGTGAAGTGTGCTTTCCTAAATGGATATCTCACTGAAGAGATTTACATGAAGCAACCTAAAGGTTTTGTTTCTAATCCATCTTTATTATGCAAGTTAAAGAAATCATTGTATGGGCTCAAGTAAGTCCCCAGGGCTTGGTATGCCAAGATTGATGGCTTTCTATTGTCATTGAGTTTTGTTCGATGCAAGTCTGATCCTAATGTCTATTTGACACTAATTCATGGTTATTTGATGATTATTTTATTGTATGTGGATGAACTTTTGATTACAGGAAGTTCAAAGAAAGAGATTGCCTCCTTGAAGGATGCAATGAACCATGCATTTTCTATGACAAATTTGGGATTGTTGAGCCAATTCTTGGGTCTCGAAATTGGTCAATCCCAAAATGGATTCAGAGTACATCAGTCCAATTATGCCTTATATTTTCTGAATAAGTTCAACATGAAATATCGCAAGACAAGCAAGACTCCCTTCCTTTCAGCAGTTAAGCTTGAAGAAGCTGGTTTTTCTCCTATGGTAAATAATACACTGTATAGGCAGTTGATTGGGTATTTACTTTATCTTACACACACTCAACCTAATATATCTTATACATTTAGTGTGGCTTCAAGATACATGGATCAGCCTCATGAGATCCACTAGAGGGAATCCAAAAGGATCCTAAACTTTGTTCAAGGAACAAGAACTCATGGGATCTTCTACAAAGCAAAATCTGATCTTGATTTGATTGGGTTTACTAACAGTGATTGGGCAGGTGACAACACAGATAAAAATTGAACATTTGGATATGTGTTCATGCTTGCAGAAGGACCAATCATCTGGTCAAGCAATAAGCAGAGTGCCATAGCACTCTCATCTACAGAAGCAGAGTATAGAGGAGTTGTAAATGCAACAACTCAATGTTTGTGGTTGCAGGGAATACTTGGAGAATGTGGCTTTGAATCAGAGTTTTCAACTATTATCTACTATGATAATCAGAGAACCATTCAAATTTGTATTAATCTAGTTCAGAGACAACGAACCAAGCACATTGAGATCCATATGCACTACATCATATAGCTTGTGCATGATGGTACCATTCATCTACTCTTCTATGCATCTTTGGAACAAGTAGAAGACATCTTTACCAAAGTTTTTTGTGAGAAGACATTCATAAATATCAAATCACTACTAGGGATTGCTGATCATGCTGTGAAGCATGATTGATGACAATATTTCCAAATTTTGTTTTTCCTATCCATGTTTAAGGGTGGATTTCCCAACTGGGTTTTTGCCTCTTTGCTTGGTTGTATGGACAAGCAGTATGTAAAGGGTGACTAAGCCTTGTTGCTAGGCCCTATATTTTTCTGATATTTACTCATAAATCTAGGCTTAAGGGGGGGTGTTATAATAATCAACCCATACTTATCTACCTTAGACATTAATTAAATCATTTTTGTCTTATTACCTAGTCTCCTAGATTCCACTCTATGCTAGTTGCCTTCTACATGTCCTAGAAGTCAACACTTGATAAAACCGAGTCATGGAGATCTTGGGAAACTTCCTGGAAACCATATTTAGCATGTATTATTTATTCAAGATCCTCCAAAGCACATATCTTATTTTTCTAAAATGCTGACTGTTTTATTGAGTATTAAGGCAAAAGGAAAAGTTAGACAAGGTGTAGTTGACTTTTTTTTTGCCCACATCATCCTCCCTCCTTTTCTCCTAAAAAAACATGTATGAGTTTTATTTCCATCCCTCATTAGCTTTCCTATTTGACTTAGCCAATTCATGAGCATCTTGGTGTATTTGGAAACTGCTTTATGCACCTATGGGGGATTTGACTAGATTTAATAAGCCTACTTTTTGACCTTTTCGAATGGAATACTTATGCATTCCAATCTCTCATGTAATGATATATTTCAGCAGCCTATTACTTCACAAGGTTGGATATTGTACACTTATTCAATAAAGATTAGTTTTTGTTGAAATATTGTAACTTCGAAGAATATTCTATATGTATCTTTTGTGGTCCCTGATGGTCCTACCGAGAGAACCACTTGTATTAATTTTTACCCCGATGCTTCTAGTCGAAAGAACTAATAATATTCATAAGGTAGTCCCCTATAATTGTAAAGGTGGGTCATTAGCACCCCAGTGTGGTTACTTGAGCCTACATGTGTAACTCGAGCCTACATGATTTAACTCGAGCCTACATGTTGAATGAGTGAATTAAAGTGAATGGATGAATATAAATAGAGGTTTAACACTCCTCATTATGGAAATTGAACCCATTTATAGATTAATTTTACTCACAACAATTAACAATTGAACATGCAAAATCACTCACAAAAGAGACTGAATAATGAGCTGAACACTAAACTGTATTGAATAAGTGTACAATATCCAACCCTGTAACATAATAGGTTGCATCATTAAATAATTACATAATGGATTTGAATGCATGAGGAGCAATTTGAATCTAGCATAAAGTAGGCTTACTAAAATTAAGGAAATCCCCCATAGGTGCAAAAAGATGATCCCAAATCAGTCATGGAGCTCATGAATTGGAAAAAGCGCTTAGGAAAGCTAAAGAGTGATGCAATGACAACTCATACATGCTTTTACAAGGAGAAAAGAGTGGAGGATGAAGAGGACAAAAAACTAGTTCACCTCACCTAGTCAAACTTTCCCTATTGCCTTAAAGCACTGAAAAAGTAGGCAATAAAGCAGAAAAAGCAGAAGAGCACCTAGGAGACCAGGAATAAAGAAAAATTGATTTCTTGAGGTTTCCCAAGTGCTACATGGGTCAAATTAGGCAATTTGGACAACTATGGATAGGTAATTGACAACTTGCATAAGGTGGGACACATGAACTAGGAAAATAAGACAAAAATAATTAAATTAATGTCTAAGGTAGCTAACTATGTGTTGGGTTATAGGGAATACCCAGGATTTATACCATTAACTTCGCACCAACAAAATACCCACAGTGTTGGCCCTTTCGGCAACAACCTGCGAACAGGTTGCAGTCTCACCCGAAACAACTATGGGATGCCGCAGAATCAGGTTTCTGCAAGCAGAAGAGGGATATTACTGTCCGTTTAGCCTTTAATAAATTATATTCATATAACACAGAGATTCAACATTCACATATATAACTTCGCAGCTAAATAAATAGACAGTGACTTGCTTAACCCTTTACTGGGAATTCATAGCGAAGTTATTAAGTTAGCAGTGATCTTATTTATCAGATATACGATTATCGATGCATGAAAGAACATAACAGAAACAAAACAAAGAACCACAACACAATATATAACGTGGTTCACCCCCAGTGTAGGGGCTACGTCCACAGAACTGCGTTTTATTCAACTCTTTACTAAAACCACAGTTCTGATCTGCGCACTCAGCTGCAGATCCTTTCAAGTCCTTAAAGCAGTGCACATAGCTGCAGGCCTCTGCGCACATAGCTGCAGATTTCCTTAATCACCCAAAACCCTCTGCACACACAGCTGCATATTTCCTTAATCACCCAAAACCCTCTGTGCACACAGCTGCAGAGGTCATCCATGCACACAGCTGGGACTTAACCTTCTTACAAAACAAGCCTTAGCTTTGCATCAATTCATTTTACATCAAAAGCCTAAACTGGCTTCTTTACAAGAGTGCCTATTTATAGTGCACTTATTACAAAACCATGGGCTTAAAACATGGGCACCTCGAACCCTAAACCCTGGACTTAAGCCATGGGTTTATTACAAAAAGAAGGTTTTTACTCAACCCCGACACCCCTAAGACTGTTTTGAATCATAACTCCACTTACAACTTCCACAAAAACCGTGGAGTTACCAAAATTAGGGACCGTTAAGGTGCGCACCCCAACAGGCCCCTAAGACTCACCAGTGGCCCGTCCTGGGACACTCTGCTGCTCTTCTGGTAGGAGAACTTTGTCAGCGAAGATAGTGCACGCATGATAGTGTCAAGGGCTTGCTCCTTTTCGACCAACTCCTGCAATACTGTGGTTGATGCTTCGCTGACCTTTGTCTGCGCAAATGTAGCATATTCCTTCAGAACTTTGAGTTGGGTGTCCACAGCAGTAATCAACTCGAAAGCTTCGCTGATAAGTGGCTGCATAGAATTTTCCACTTCTTTTGCTTTTGCTCTGTATGACTCAATTTCCTGCGGGAGTTCACTGCTTCTCTTTACCTTGAGAATTTTCTCCATAGGCGGCAGAGTCTTAATTTCCGCTTTTACTGTATCCAACTCTATCTGTCGCTGCCTGATGGTTTCTTGTAGCTGTTCGACTTCTGGATGTTCCTGCAAGGTGGTCCAGGCCTCAACATTGTCCTCTAGCAGCTTCACTATGCCGCTCACAGTCTCCAATATTTTTGCTGCGGAGGCCTGAATGTCGACTCGGCGTTGCTCCCTGACCTATGGTAGGCTCTCCGGGGTGATGTGGAGTTGAAGCTCCGCAATATGAGCCTCATGTTCTGCTTTGAGCTTCTCTATTTCACTACGGGACTGCTGTGCGTAATCTTTCAACCTGACTAATCTTTGTTTTGGTTCTTCCACTAGCTGTACGTCGAAGTCAAGAAGACTTCGACATGCCTCATCCAAGACTCATACCAGGGTATTGCGCTTACGTTCTGCATCCCTCTTTCTCTGCTCCGCTGCCTCCAGCTGCGTGGCGAAGCCCTGCTGCTTACTTATGGAATTTTCTAACTACATTTGTGAATATTGGTCATGTGCCTGGATTTCCTTCATAATCGCTAACTGACAGAGATGTAGCTTCGTCATCGAAATCTTAGTGTAATCGATTCCAACCTTCATACTCATCTCTGAACGAGATGCTGCATCCGTTAATATGAGGGCAACACTCGATACTTGGACTTTGTTGTCTCTGGTCGGCCATTGCCTTAGGTTTGGTGGTGTGCTTAGTGGGATAGTGCTTGCTGAAGTGCCAGTTAGTGATTTTTCTGCGAAGTCCTTCAACTCTGAAATGTGTTTTGCTACACCGGTGATGGCATGCAGTTGTGTAGCTGCAAATTCTGACCATTTCTTGGTGAGAACTTCTGTGAACCTTGAGAGAGCCTGATCAAGCTTCTCACTTATCAGGCTGGGCTCCTCGTCAATATTCTTGTCCTTCAACGCCTTCGTTTTCTTTTGGGACTGGGGTTTGCTCACTTCCCCTAGCTCTGGCGTCTTGCGCTTATCCTACCGATTAGGTTCTTAAATAGTTTTAACCGAGTCTTCTTATTCTTTGTCATCGCCATCATCTCCACCCTGTTTGCTTTCACTCTGCTATGACTTAGTTTGTTCTTCACTGTCTTCAAGGGGGTCTTGTTGCTGTGTATGACTAGGGCCTGCGCCCAGATTGGTAATTGGGGGAACTGGAATGGTGGGTTTTTTCCCTGCGTCCTTCAACCATTCCGTCGGCCACTATTGAACGACTGTGAGGATGTCTTCTTTGGTCACTACATATGGTAACTTAAACCATTGATGCTTTTGATCTGCGTGGGCCTGGATGAAAAGATGATGCATGTCGACGCTGAAATGGGCTGCGCCGTCATATTGAGAGAATAACTCATTACTGAGCTGAGGGGTTTTTGTGATCTCATACGAGATACTCATCATATAAAAGGAAAATACACAGTTGGTCATCTGCTGTAGGGTTTTATCCTGGGAGACCCACAGAGAAGCATACCATACTGCGCCAGGCAGGTCCGAAGGTATAGCAACAAATTGCACCTTGGTAGGTTCTTGCCATCCTACCAGGGCGATAAGGACTATCGACCATGAATAGTGAAAGGGCCTACCTTTCTCCTATGCATCGCTAACATCTTCAAGGAATTCCTTCGTGATATACTCTTCCCAGTTGTAACCATAGCCTTCGGTGCAGTTCGCAGCAATTCTAATAACCGGGGCAGGCACTTCATATGGTCTGCATTTTCGCATGAGCTTGCATGCTAGAAGCTCAACTGCAAAGCGAATATTATGTTGTTGAATTGTGGAAGTGTGATATCCTTGTTTTCCCTTCGTGAGGATGAAGCATTCCTTCATGCTTTGTGTGAGCTTCGTATCCTCATGCTTTGAAGGAAATTCGATCCCTGGATCAGGCCCCGCTATTGGTAAGGCTGTGATCCTATGAATGAGCTCACCATTAATAGAAATTTTCTTGTCTCCTATCCACAGGTGGCCATCATGTACTAATGCCAGCAGCTGCTTGACCACTATGGTCACCTGTGTGCTGCGACCAAAATGGGGAACATCAAGCATCTTTAGCAGACCAGCTTGATCCAAGCCAGCAGCCCACTGTTTTACTTCCAACAATGCCGCGCTAGTCTCTAGATATTTGACAAAATGCAAGTATTGTGCTGGGGCGAACTGTGGAAACTTTCCACAATCATTCGTGTCATGGTCGGCATACTTAAGCCGATCTATTTTCCCTGTCATGGTCCCGACCAACTTCACACCCGGGGGCAACGAAGGGGTGCGCAATGTGAACTTATTTAGTCGCTGAGGTGGCTGGACTCTTGGTCGAACTGGTGGAAGATACGGTGGATGCTTCGGTGCAATGTTCTCATCTTCTACAGGTGGGACCTCTGCTGAACCAGACAGAGGCATCACGGGGTCCTATGGTGTTTTCCCTGATTTCTTGTGGCAGTCTTCGTTGTGCTTAGAATGAAATTCAGGTCTGGACATCTTTCGGGCAGATCATGTCTGCATCGGCTGAGTCGGCGCTGGGGGAGTTTTTTCACGAGGTGCGGATGTAGGTGGTTGGTTGAAAAGGTTCGGTAACCCCATCTACTCAACCCCATCTGCTCAAACTCTCTCAATAGTTCCTGGAACTCGCGATCAACGGACATGGATGCAATTGTAAAACTCAAGAAACTGAAAAATGTGAACCTTGCAGGTGTGGGTGTCTTCTTATAGAATCTATCCATGAAGTTTGTCATAGTTGTGCATTGATGGCACCAAATTGGATAGAGATCTTGTCCAAACAACGGTGGATTTTCCAAGATCGCATTAATACCGGAAGTTAATACATAGAACGTACCGACGCCTCTAAATTTTATTTCTCCTAACGGTTGTTTTTTAAGTTCCGACAGACCTTTCCTTCTTCGGCACAAGCAGTAGCTGTGGCTGCGCCCTAATAAGGACATTCGACACCTCTGGACACCATCTGCGACATGGATTCGATCTTCGACCCATGAAAAAATGTCATCCACAGCTTCAATGATTCCTCTTATTTCCAGGAACTTCATCAGACATAAGTCCTAACACTCATGGAGAAGTTGGGTCGCTTCGCTTACCATGTCCTCATCCCAATAATCTCCACTGGTAGCACACTTAGGCTAGTCTTCTGATCCAATGTTGACTGTCCGTGTCTTCAGGGGCTGAGTCACTTCAGGGGCTTCGACTGCTGGTCCATGTACGTCACAGTGTCCTTCTGACTTAGGAATACCACGATTGCACAGATCATCATCCTCATCAATTACGAGGTTATAATATTCGTCTACATGAGCTTCTTGTGCTTTCCAATCAGGCCGGTATTTTACTACTTCTTGATCATCCAATACCTTAGTATGGACCAACCTAATAGCTACATCTAAAGCTGGACAAACTTCATTAGTAGAAAAGGTAAGCACAAAACTATCAACAAGACAATACCAACTTACAGTATCCTGGCGAAGCTTAGCCTCCGCGTACCAGTTCTTTGCTATTGGTTCCAAAGTATGCACAAACCTATGTACCCATGCTTCCAGAGGTACATGCTGCCATGCTTCATAGCACTGTGCCCAATGTTCCCGAGGGCTAGTCTTCCCATCAAACCTGCTTTTCACCTCCTGGGGCTGATCCATAATTCTCAGGCGAAAGAACTTCTGACGAGCTTCCTAACTAGGACTGTTCTTCTGATGGCCATTCCACCATCTGGCTGCTGTGGCTCTAAATACTGAATCCAGAGTCTCCCTTTTATGTGAATCTAGTATCTAGTATGAGAATTGTTCAATAAACTATTCTGGATCTGACAAGTCATCAAAAATAGGTAGGACTCTTACCTATGCACCAAGCCATCTGATAGATTTGGTAATTCTGGCACATCTATGTCCATGCAGCTCATAAAGTCTGTTCTGCTAGTTTTCTAACCCATCATCTGAATCCGTCATGTAGGAGCTATCACACTTCCAATCCATGATACCTTCAGCAGTAGGATCAACATAATATTCTTCCTTAGCTGTGATATTGTAGATGTGGTCCAAAGCATCCCGGTCTTCATCTCTTACTGGCTCTGTGTATCTCTCTCCTTGAGAAGGGTCCAATGGGACTATGACTCTCATTCCTTTCCCTTAGAAAGTCATCTATCTCTTCTTCAGGTTGATGACTGCATCATTATCTATTGCCCATTCAATGCCTAGTAGTGCTGGATAGGGGTTGCTGTCATCAATTATTTCAATTACCTCAAAGTCTGCTAAGGTACTGACTCCATCAATATCTACTGGTACACTAGGGAGTCTTCCTAGGGGCACAATCTTCTGCTAATTGGCTAATCTCAACTGTATAGGGGACCAATCAAGGGTAGGTTTTCCTATTTGTTCCCAAGTTTGCTTAGTTAAGACATTTACCTTTGATCCTAGGTCCAAGATAACAGCAGTCATATCATACTCTCCTATCTGAGCATTCAATCTCATTTCCCTGCCAGTTCTCCTGACTCTATTAATAGCTTTTTCCTGACCAGAACTTTGCTAAGGTTCACAGGAAGAAATAACTTTCGGCAACTCACTTAAAGCATTCTGATTTCTTAGGAGCTTCAGACAACTCTGTAAAAATGAGGACAGTGTACTTACTTTGTATGTCGAAGCTTCTTGCGTCTACGACTGCTGTTGAGGTTGTTGCGCAGGTATTACTGATGTGTTGGGGTCAGCAAAGTCTTTCGTGGCTGCCATAAATGTCTCTTTTTCTCTTTCGACATCAAATGCAGAGATTTTTTTTGGGGCCTTCCTAACCCAAGCCTCGGTAGATTGTTTCTCCTTGTTCTGCGCTTCCGTCGTAGCTCCACTCCGGGTAACAACATTAATGGCTGGGGAAGGTCTTTGCTTGACAGAAATCATCTGAATATTCTGAGTAGGAACACTGTTTCTTTCCTAAATCTTAGCTATCAATTGCGGGCACTGCTTGATCACATGATCTACTGCTCGGCAATACCGACATGCCGTAGTTGTGTTTTGACAGTCTCTCGCTAGATGCTCGGCCTAGTTACAGTTGTAACACACAACCTGGCCTCTTTCTCTTCTGGCCATACCACCTCGACCATGACCTCCAAAAGCACCTCTACCTGATGCACCACTGCGGTAACCATAGCCATCATTGCTCTGTCCCTCATTTTGTACTTGATAGGTGTCGTAGGTGCGTTCTCTCATGAGGTCATAACTGTGACACTCATCTTCATTATGTCCTACAGACTTACAGAATTTACAATAGGAGTTCTTAGGTACTTGCCCATACATCTGTAGCAGATAACAGTCTTCAGGTCGATGCTCACCTACTGTTCTGCAGAGCTCACAATATAGGACTTGTGGGTTAAATGGGTTTGGCACACCAGTATTCAGATAATTTCTTACCATAGGACATTGTTCCTTACCATGACCTTCTGTCTGAAATTGTGTACACCAAACCTCTTCGCGATCGGTTTTTCCTTTCTTCATATCATGAAGCTCCAGAGCCATCACTGCCAACTGCACTTGGATTTGAGCAATACCAGAATTGTCTTCGACAGGAGCGGTTTCAAGCTTCATCGTGATTTCCAGAGCCTCCTCTTGGTCAGCAACCTTCTGTTGCATGAGTGCAGTTCTGATATGCAGTAGCAACGCTGCAACGAACCATTCCTTGTGCTGCGTAGGTCTAATGGTGAAACTGACTTGGTCTAGCAGAACTTTGAATCTTTGATCAAAGTCCCACACTGACTCGCCGCACCTCTACTGAATCTCTTTCAATTAAGTGATACACTGCAACTATGATTTCGGCTTCTTAAATTCCTTTATCATTGCTGCTTTTATATCAGCCAATGCATGGTTCTGAGTGCTGGAAAACTTCATGAACCAGGTCAGAGCACGGTCTCTGAAAGAAGTAACCAGCTGCGCTCTTTTTGTATCTTGATCCGTAATGGTCTTAGCAGTCCACACTGCTTCACATAAAAACCAGAACTGTTCTGGATCCTCTGATCCAGTTCCTTTGACAACAGGGAGCTTAATGTCATCATGCATGTGCACCATAGTGGATCTAGGGGGGGAGGGAGGGGGACTAGAAGTAGGCGGGGGGGGACTTACTAAGGTAGACTATCCTGCGATAGGAATACTCAAGCTAGGGTTACTTTCAGACTGTGATGGGTTCTCAGGCATAACAGGTCTGCACTGCGAGGTTATCGGAGGGTTTCCAACAGAAGGGGTTTCTTCGGGTTCTGAATCTATGGAATTTATAGGGGAATAATTGGTATGCTGACCCTAGGAATAGGATCTAAAATCTCTCTTGTAACTTTTTCCACTTCGCAGCAAACTGCTTTGCTCATCGAAGGTATTTTCACTCGCAAACATAGGTTAGTAATACTAAATCTAACAATCTAATTCAATTAGCAATATACCTTTTTCAGCTAATAGCATTTTAATTCTCAAACTAAATGAATTCAAAAACTTACCCGTTGGTCCTTTGAAAAACTGCCGCTCGGCTTCATGAAAGGAAGTACTCGTGTCGATGGTGAACTCCGTCACAAATGCTTCAAGGGTTCGCGTTGTCTAGAAATCAATAGCGCGGGATATCTCATTGTTCACCCTTGTCAGGATGTTAATTCTTGCGGGGGTCCAATCAGGAAACTTTGTAAAAATTCGTTTGCACTACGACGTGGATCTTTGTTCTCGTGCTCAGTGAATTTTAGATAAGTCTCATCAAGCCAATCACCGATTTCCTTCACAAAGGGCCTCTAGAACATAGCCCTCGAGGTACGACGTAAACCCCTCTTGAGCAGATACTGAGTTCAACCGGAAACAAAACCAATTTGTTGGGCTATAGGGCAGACCCGGGCTTTATACCATTAACTTCACACCAACAAAAGACCCACAGTGTTGGCCCTTTCGGCAACAACCTGCGAACAGGTTGCAGTCTCACCTGAAACAGCTATGGGATGCCACAGAATCAGGTTTCTGCAAGCAGAAGAGGGATATTATTGTAACTTTATCCTTTAATAACTTATATTCATATAACACAGAGATTCACCATCACATATATAACTTCGCAGCTAAATAAATAGACAGTGACTTGCTTAACCCTTTACTAGGAATTCACAGCGAAGTTATTAAGTTAGCAGTGATCTTATTTATCAGATATACGATTATTGATGCATGAAAGAACATAACAGAAACAACACAAAGAACCACAACACAAGATATAACATGGTTCACCCCTAGTGTAGGGGTTACGTCCACAGAACTGCATTTTATTCAACTCTTTACTAAAACCATAGTTCTGATCTGCGCACTCAGCTGTAGATCCTTTCAAGTCCTTAAAGTAGCGCACACAGCTGCAGGCCTCTACGCACACAGCTGCAGATTTCCTTAATCACCCAAAACCCTCTGCGCACACAGCTCAGATTTCCTTAATCACCCAAAACCCTCTGTGCACACAGCTGTAGAGGTCATCCACACACACAGCTGGGACTTAACCTTCTTACAACACAAGCCTTAGCTTCGCATCAATTCATCTTACATCAAAATCCTAAACTGACTTCTTTACAAGAGTGCCTATTTATAGTGCACTTATTACAAAAGCATGGGCACCCTGAACCCTAAACCCTAGACTTAAACCATGGGTTTATTACAAAAATAAGGTCTTTACTCAACCCCGACATCCCTAAAACTGTTTTGAATCATAACTCCGCTTACAACTTCCACAAAAACTGTTGAGTTACCAAAATTAGGGACCGTTAAGGTGCGCGCCCCAACACTATGGGTTGATTATTCTAACACCCCCCCTTAAGCTTGACTTATGAGTAATATATCATAAAATTATAGGGCCTAGCAACAAGGCTTAGTCACCCTTTACATATTGCATGTCCATTTAAACAAGGAAAGAGGAAAAAAGCACATGGGAAAATCCTCCCTTAAACATGGACTGTAAAACAAAATTTGGAAATCTTGTCTTCACTCATGCTTCACAGCATGATCAGCAATCCCCAGCAGTGATTTTATATTGCTGAAGGTCTTCTCACAAAATTCTTTGGTGAAGATATCAGCTACTTGTTTTGAAGATGAACAGAAGAGTAGGTGAATGGTGCCATCATGCACAAGCTCTCTGATGTGGTGCATATGGATCTCAATGTGTTTGGTTCTCTGCTTCCAAAATGGATCTTTACAGATTCAAATGGTACTCTGGTTATCACAGTAGATGGTATTTGAGTACTCTGATTCGAAGCCACACTCTCCAAGTAATCCCTGCAACCATAAACATTGAGTTGTTGCATTAACAACTCCTCTGTACTCTGCTTTTGTAGATGAGAGTGCAATGGCACTCTATTTCTTGCTTGACCAGATGATTGGCCCTTCTATAAGCATGAACACATATCCTAATGTGGACTTTCTGTCTGTGCTATCACCTGCCCAATCACTGTCAGTAAATCCAATCAAATCAAGATCAGATTTTTCTTTATAGAAGATCCCATGTGTCCTTGTTCCCTGAACAAAGTTAAGGATCCTTTTGGATGCTTTCCAAT
The DNA here is from genome assembly GCA_001517045.1 of Pseudotsuga menziesii. NCBI lineage: Eukaryota > Viridiplantae > Streptophyta > Pinopsida > Pinales > Pinaceae > Pseudotsuga > Pseudotsuga menziesii. The sequence continues at coordinate 123,310 of LPNX010284506.1, read as the reverse complement.
GGATCCCATGAGGCTGATCCATGTATATAGAAGCCACACTTACTGCATAAGAAATATCAGGTCTAGTATGTGTCAGATACAACAAACATCCAATCAATTTCCTATACAGTGTATTGTTTACCATCGGTGAAGAATCAACTTCTTCCAGCTTCACTCCTGAAAGGAAAGGAGTTTTTCTTGCTTTGAAATCCTTCATTCTGAATTTGTTCAACAAATCCAAGGCATACTTGGACTAGTGCACTTTGATTCCAGCTTTGGTTTGAGCAATCTCAAGCCCCAAAAATTGACTTAAGAGCCCCCCAAATCTGTCATGGAGAAGGCTTGGTTCATTGCAGCCTTTAAGGAAGCAATTTCATTCTTTGAGCTTCCTGTAATGAGGAGGTCATCAACATATAACACAATGATCATTAATTAACTTCAAATAGACATTTGGATCTGATTTGCACCGAACAAAATTCAGTGATAGCAAGAAGCTATCGATCTTGGCATACCAGGCCCTGGGGGCTTGCTTTAGCCCATACAATGACTTTCTCAACCTGCACACAAGAGAAGGGTTAGTAGAAAAAACTTGAGGCTGCTGCATATATATCTATTCAGTGATATCTCCATTTATGAAGGCACATTTTACATCCATGTGATGTACCTCCCATTGCTTTGAGGCTGTAATGGCTAGGGCTAGCCTGATGGAATCCATCTTTGCCACTGGGACAAAGGTCTCATTGTAATCTATCCCATGAACCTGTGAGTAGCCCTTGGCTACCAATATGGACTTGTACTTCAATGGTGAACCATCAGCAGCAAATTTGGTCTTGTAGACCCACTTAAACTGAACTAACTTCCTCCCTGGGGGAAGATCCACTAGCTCCCATGTGTTGCTCTTCTGGAGTGAGATGAACTCTTCCTTCATGGAAGCTTGCCATCTTGGATCTCCTGCTGCTTATTCATATGTTTGAGGATTAGATTCCACCAACAAGTAGCATTTCTGAGCAAACATAGGATCCTTCATGCACAGACCACTCTCAAATTGAGATCTAGTCCTCCTTGGGTGATTGGGATCCCCAGCTAGCTCTCCTGCTGCATGTAGTGTCTTGGCTGCCCATTTTGGCCTTGTAGGTATGTTAGAGTCTGCAATAAAATCATCTCCATTAGACAAATCATAATCAGCATGTTCAACAAACTCTTCACTTACTTTCAGAGGTTCAGGTGGCGAAGAGGCTTCACTCACTTCCACTGCTGCAAGGGGTTCTTCTTGAAACTGAACACACCTTTCGATCAAGGATTTATTTGTGCTCAAATTTATCAGTTTGTACCCTTTTGAATCTTCATAGTATCCAACAAATAGACACTCTTGGCTTTGGGGCTGCAAAGCCTTTCTCTTTTTTGCTGGAATTCTAGCCCAAGCCCTTGAGCCAAAAATCCTGAAATGGGTCACATCTGGCTTATGCCCACTCCATGCTTCAAAAGGAGTCATACCTTAAAGCTGTTTATGAGGCACCCTATTCTGGATATAGGCTACACATTTGATAGCTTCGGCCTAGTACTTTGGTGGCATATTTTTGGCCTCCATCATGCATGTTGCCATCTCCTTCAGTGATCTGTTCTTCCTCTCAGCAACACCATTTTGCTGTGGTGTGTAAGGGATAGAATGCTGCATCTGAATACCTACATCTGTACAATAATTAATAAACTCAGACTTGACATACTCACCACCATTGTCAGATCTGAGGACCTTGAGTTTCCTCCCAGACTGGTTTTCAACCAAAGCCTTAAAGACTTTGAAAAGGCCAAAAACTTTAGACTTGTGTTTCAGGAAGTAAACCCAGCAATACCTGGAAAAGTCATCAATGAAATTCAATGCATAGTTGGCCTGACTCATGGACATATGAGGGAATGGGCCAGCAGCATCACTGTGGATCAGCTCGAGGGGTGCAGAGGTTCTCTCATGACTAGCTCTCTCAAATTTATGCCCTGGGTGTTTTTGTAGGATACAACCTTGGCAGACTCCTTTGGAAAATTTTATCTTGGGAAACCCTATGACCATCTCTTTTTCACTAGGATAAAAAAGATACTTGTAATTTAGGTGGCCAAATCTTTCTTGCTAAAGCTTGCTTGCTTCATTAGCATGAATCAGAAGAGCCGAGGGGTTTGAGTAGGGTAGGAAGTGTGAGAACATGTATACCTTCTGAGCATGATTCACAACTCCTTTTGCAATGACTTTACCACTTGAGATCTCTGTGATATCAACTTCATCAGGGGAGAATATGACCTTCTTAGGAGACCCAGTGTGAGTCATCTGGTACACTGACAAGAGGTTGGAGGCAAGACCAGGAACATACAACACATTGCTGAACTGACCATGATCAAGATCAATCCTCCCTTTACCCAAACTTTCTGTGAGAGAGTCATCTCCCAGTACTATAGGTGGTCCTTTCGACATGCCAAGTGAGGATAATTCCTCCTTGGTCAAAACCATGTGTCTTGAAGCTCCAGAATCAATGATAAAACTGGGTGAGCTTGATGTGCTAGCAACCAATGCATGAACTCTCTCTTTGTCATCTGAACTTGATCCTCCTTCTCTCTTCTTTGAGCTGTCTGGAAGGGAGATGCCATTCTTCTCCAGGAGTTGGGTCAGCATGTCTATTTTCTTCTTCATACAAGAGCTTTCAGTCTGATTTCCCTTATTGCAGTATGCGCACTTGCTCATTTCTCCTTTGTTTTTCTTCTTCTGGTAGTTCTTCTTGGAACCTTGTGGCTCCTCTGGAGACTGTTTCTTGTCTCTATTTTTCTTAGGTGGATTTTTAGCTTTCTTTTTGCTTTTTGAATCCACCTTCGAATCTCCAGCAATCAGAGCTTGATCTTTGGATGGTTTGATGGTGCCCATCATCACCAGCTTGTCTTGTTCTTGTGTGAGAGATTCCATGAAATCTGCAAGGCTAGGCATCTTCCAGGTTTGAGTTGTCAGTTTTGTGGCATAGAAGGTCGAAACAAACACTGAATAGTCAGGGCCAAGCTTTGAGAGAATGGCCAAGACCAGCTGATCATCCTTCTTTTCGATCCCACACTGTTTCAGCTACAAAACAAGTGCTTTGAACTTGGAGAAATAGAGTTACAGAGATTCAAAGATATTGTGACTCAAGGAAATCAGCTCATTTTTTATTTGATGTCCACGCATCTCGTCTGTCTTTCCAAAAATATCAGTAATCTTCTCCCATACTTCATTTGGTGATGTCAATCCATCAAGATGGAAAAGGAGGTCTCTGGAAATACTCAGACACAGGAGACCATAGGCCTCATCCCTCCTGTTCTGCCATTTTATCTTCTCTGCAGCTACATTAGGCTCTGCTTCTGTTGCTATAGTCACCCTGTAGAGGCCTTTCGCTCTCAACAGTATTTCCATCTCTGCTTTCCATTCAAAGAAATTCAAGGGAGTCAAGATTATATTCTGAGATTGATCCATAGCTTAGAAATTGTCCCGGCTGTCAGTAGAAGGCTCCCAGTCACTGATGTCAAACCTGCAAAACAATTTTGGAGGAGAGAAATCGATCTACAATGGCTCTGATACCATGTGGAAATTGAAGCCAGTGATAGATTAATTTTACTCACAACAATTAACAATTGAACATGCAAAATCACCCACAAAAGAGACTGAATAATGAGTTGAACACTAAACTGTATTGAATAAGTGTACAATAGCCAACCCTGTAACATAATAGGTTGAATCATTAAATAATTACACAAGGGATTTGAATGCATGAGGAGCAATTCAAATCTAGCATAAAGAAGGCTTACTAAAATTAAGCAAATCCCCCATAGGTGCAAAAAGTTGATCCTAAATCAGTCATGGAGCTCATGAATTGGAAAAATAGCTTAGGCAAGCTAAAGAGTGATGGAATGACAACTCATACATGCTTTTACAAGGAGAAAAGAGTGGACGATGAAGAGGACAAAAAACTAGTTCACCTCACCTAGTCAAACTTTCCCTATTGCTTTAAAGCACTGAAAAGGCAAGCAATAAAGCAGAAAAAGAAGAAGGGCACCTAGGAGACCAGGACTAAAGTAGAATTGATTCCTTGAGGTTTCCCAAGCGCTACATGGGTCAAATTAGGCAAGTTGGACCACTATGGATAGGTAATTGACAACTTGCATAAGGTGGGACACATGAACTAGGCAAATAAGACAAAAATAATTAAATTAATGTCTAAGGTAGCTAACTATGGGTTGATTATTCTAACACTCATTTGGAGCACACACACTCACTTGTGTAGCACATTAGTGGAGAAGAGAGAAGTAGCTAGAGAAGGAGGAGGATCGGGCTTTGATCTCCTTGTTGGTTTTATCTTTTATCTTTTGGGGCATCTATATTGAGGAAGCTTTTGCTGGGTTTTTCCCTTTAGGGTTTTCCCAAGATAAATCTGTGTTGTTCTTGTGATACTATTTCTTTCAGTGATCCTGTTTATATGTTTTTTTATGCAAATGAAATGAAATACTGATGTTTTAGCTAAGCATATGAAAATTTAACATGTTATCAGAGCTAGCCTGAATAGGACAGCTTTCACAAGAAGAAATAATTCTCTCTCTCTCCCCAAAAGAAATTAGGGTTTTAGGAAAATTTTCAAGTTTTGGAAAACTGTTTGCATGGAAAGTTGTGCCCTCCCAAAGCGCATCTTTTGAGCCTGGAATTAAGGTTTTTGGATGTGTGAGTCTCCAAAAAATTCAAACTCTAGTTTGACAGCTACACCAGAAAACTGCTGAACAAAAAAGCTGCAGAAGCTGAATCTTGCAAGTCTGATTTGGAAGGTGAAGAGTTGAAATCTCTAGAATCCAAGTACACCAGTCAACTCATCTCATTCAAGTGCATCACCTGGTAAGTTCAATTTCTCTTTCTGCAAAATTTAAAATTTTTGTGATTTTCTGACAAGATGACCCCAAGCACTAAGCTTGAGGAGAAACTAGAAGGCATAGAGAATTTTTTAGCATGGAAATATAGGATTGGTCTCATTATCCAAGAGAATGATATTGATATGTATGTCAAAGAAGAATTTTCAGAACTCAAAGAAGCTGAAGCCAAGGAGAAGCATAGGAAAGACATGATTAGGACACAAAGGATTATTCTTGACTCCATCAAGGTTCACTTGATCCCTCAAGTGTCATCCAAGAAGAATCCAAAGGAAATGTATGATGCTCTATCCAAAATGTTTAAGGGAAGAAACATTAATAGAAAGATGAATCTTGTTACCACCTAAGTTGTACTTATTGGTTTTTATCAAGTGAGCCCGGTGAACTGGACAGGGCTAACTTGTTCGGACTTCAAAAAGACCTTTGGAAGTACTTCTAGGAAGTGCTTGTTGTACTATATCACATGTTCATACCCCATGAGGGAATTGTAATAAATGTTCTAGCATGATAGTGTCTATAAAAGACTCGGTCTCTTAGACTTTATTTGTCAATCCGATCAGCCCAGGGTGTTTTTTTCCTTGGTTATTATTGGTTGTTGAACAAATGATTG
>LPNX010284506.1:99408-115650 GCA_001517045.1 Pseudotsuga menziesii | reverse complement strand
TGATTCAGTTTAACATCACCACACTAAGAAATCATCCTTAGTAACTTAATAGGGTCTACCCCCCTTGGCTCCGTTAGGAGTTGAGCCTAAACGGAGGAGCCAAGAACAAGGTGACAGCCTTGACTCGAGACTTGCCCCCAAGGACACACCGAGTGGCTTGAAGATTTCTACCACGTGATCTAGTTGTGTGAAAAGGCGGAAACAAATCTAAGATCTCAACTGAAGAGTACCAAGATGAGTCATGGAGAATCCATCCAAGACTACTTCTCAAGGGTTTCTCATATCAAAGAACAACTAGAAGCTATTGGAGACAAACTTGATGAATATGAGCTAGTTATGACTACTCTCAATGGTATCACTAGACCATGGGAATCATTCATTCAAATGATGTGTTCCAGGAAGGAAAGCATGAAGTTTGATGTGGTATGGGAAGACTGCATTCAAGAGGAGACTAGAGTGGCAAATAGAGAAGCCTTAATAAAAGAGGATGATCAAGCTCTAGCCACTCATACCAAGAAAAGAAGAAGGAATCAACCCATCTTCAAGAAGGGAAACCACAAAGAGCATCTACCTCCCATAAGGTTCCAAAGATCAAGAGAAAGTCTAGCAAATAAGGACTACTCTGGTTTTCAATGTTTCCATTGTGACAATATCGGACACATTGCTAGGAATTGTCCTACGAAGAAGCAAGAAAAGAAGAAGAGGATCAACAAAAAAAAAAGATATCATGCTCATATAGCTGAAGATGAGGATGAAGAAGAAGAAGAAGGAGAAGGACCTCCAAGAAAGCAAGTGTTAACTGGAATATTTCACCTCTTGTGGATAGCAAGGTGTTCCACTGGTCTAAATGGTTCAGATCCAGAACAAATAGATCATAGAGGCTGATAACTCTCCCTAGATGTTGTAGATATATGGAATACAAGGATTTGATAGTCCACCTGTGTACCTGCAATCAATCTCAACACGAAACGAATCAAAGAAACCTGAATATGATCTACTAATCTATGCTAGTGACTAAGGAATCTAGCAATATATATCTGAAATCAAACATCAACAATATATATGTGATAGAAAATGAACTTGCATTAGAAATATGAAGAAGTTTACAACCAAGCCTTAGTGTTGGCATGCATCTCCATGAAACCAGCTCCTCATCCCCAAAATCCCCGACTCTAGCTCTCTATGCTCTCTCCAAATGATCTTGGGCCAAGAATCAATCCAATAGCATAACAATACCTTTAATGTTCTCTCCTCAACCATGGCTATGAGCTCATATTTATAGGGATTTAATGGATAGAGATGGTTGAGAAATTAGTGGGTGCCTCTAAGATCCTAGGATGAGGGATCTCGAGCTCAACCAACCCACAACAGTAGGGATAAGGGATATCTCAAGGCTTATCATCTAGAAGCCTTGAGGAGCTTCTCTTTTTCCCTTTTTACCCAGGGTACCACACTTCTCCTTCTATGACAGAGCGTTTCCAGTAATAACCACCTATGGACCAAGGGAAATGGGCAGTGGCACCACTTGTGGACAACCGATGAAAGGCGGTGCGAGCAGGGGTACCACTCCTGGATAAAGGGGCATGTGTAGTGTTGAAAATTTGTATGACAAACTGATAAAAAACCATTTAGTTTCCACTCCAGAAGCTGGGATTTAGGGCAAGTAGGTATGTCAAATGTCTTATCACATGATGGTGACAGGATTTTGGTATAACAGGATGCCCCCCAAAGCATGAGTCTTAGAGTGATATGATAAATGAGAGCTTTTAGAACAAGTCATCGCCACGAGATGAAAATGTTGGCTCGATCGGAGTATGCAGTCAAGTAGGCATTTGTAGTACATCAGTATGTTGACTCATAGACACAAGTAACCAAACTCATAGCTGTAGACCAATACAAGGTAGATCCATGAGTGGAATAAACAAGCATGGCTACTAGAATACAACATAGATCCATGTGATAAAGGAATCAAACTTGGACATAGCTACCAAACATACAACATAGATCTATGTCATACAGACGCAAATTTGAGCATAGCCATGACCATACAAATGTGGATCCATGCTAGATATACAAAACTCCATCGCAACCTGGGGAAAAGGCAATGAGCACTTTTAAACAAATACCCAAGGTATTCATCTCGTCTTCCACAAAGTACGATTCTATCCATGTGATTACAATGATCTGAATTCAAACATGGTAGAAACCACTTGATTACCGGCTAATGATGTGAACCATTAACAAGTGCGAAGGAGATCACCATTAATGTCAATGATTCCCAAGGAACCCTAGTACAATATACTGAGTGCGAATAGATGTCTTGATGTCAAACACCCAGTCGATTCTATTGATCAAAGGTCAATGATGTGAACCTATGTCAAGAGTGAGAGAATCTATCATTAAGGCATACAGATCTGAAGGTACTAAATATCATTTCTAAAACTATTTCTCGGATGGTGAGCTGATGTCATTGGGAATAGTCTCGTTGAAGGAGGGCCATGATGAGTCCCACATCGATGACACGAAACTCGGAACATAGTTCTGGAATGATGTGAATGTAGTAAACATATGACTAACTCAAAGATACTGTCACAAATACTGTGTAGACTGCAGAGATAAAACTTCTTCAGATCCCCTTTGAACATCGAGTGGCACGACAAAATGACTTGGCAGCATGACTAGACAGGACAGATACACAATACGACAATGGACAATGCATTATTTTGAAAGACTCAAAGGATTGGCATGACTCATGAAAGTGGATCGTCATGGAGATCAGTTGAATACCCAATTGATTGACATGATTGTGTAGACAAGTGCTATGTTCAAAGGTAACGACAAACAACTGCTATTATTTGCAAAATGATTCCCTTCCCATTTCCCCCATCATGATTGATAAGTGCCTCTTTTCGGTTTTACGAGTTCAAAGAGGGTAACAAACACTTGATATAGCTTGTCAGAAGCCAAGTCTAGTCTCATATGTTTTATGAACCTGAGAGAGGAGGGGTTCGTTCCCAAAACGGGTCTCTCAATGTTTAATTTAACGAGTCCACTGAAAGAAAACTCGGTATCGTTCATGTTTAGAGAGTCTGGATGAATACGGAAGAAGACTCCATGGGGGGTCCTTTTTCGTATGATTTAGTCTCTAAGGCCTGAAAAAGTATAAAATCATACCTTAGAGAACTCTTCCAGTCATGATTGGCTAGAGTGTTCCTTTCTTGTAAATAGTCCTATCTGAACCAAGAAAGAGATAACCTACTGTCGGACGGACAACTCTTGAAATACTTTAACGAGCGTGAAGAAGACAAAGTCACTCAACAATATTTTCATATTTAGGGATCCTAAAAAGGGTTTAAAGAGAACTCCATGAGGTTTCTTTACACAATGTCACTTTTTATGAGCCTGGAAAGATTTGGAAACGGACTCAACTATATTTTCATGTTTAAGGAGTCTGAAAAAAGGTGTGAAAAGAAGACTCCATGACATTTCTTTACACAATGTCATATTTTACGAGCCTGGAAAGAAACTTGAACTGGACTAAGAACTTTGATAATAGATTTTAATGAGCATGACAAAGTGTCGTAATAAACGCTCGACAAACTTTTCCATTTTTTGAAAGTACGAAAAATCCATATACAAACTTTCCAAAGCTTTTACTAAAGTCAACCTGCAGATGACTCATAGACAAGTGTTAAATGCATCCAAAATCAACATTAAGGGATTGTGACAAATAGATTTTGACCAAAATATGATGTAATATCAAAACTATAGTAATTCAAACCCAAAAAATGTCTATATAAGGCAAGTAAATAGTAAAAAATCAAACGTTTCACTATTTACCTCTAGCAGAGAGCACTTGGAGCATTTTCTATCCAGATCTTCCACAGATGATACCTGGAGTTCCCACCGTCTGTTTTCAATCTCGTCAGTTGTAGGTAACAGCTAAGACCTTTATCTTTCATTTCAAATATTTTATTTTGGGATTTGGTGGGGTTTTAGGCCTATTTGGAAAGCCCTAAAATCCAATTTGCGGGCACCACGGCTACCCCTTGTGGAATAGGTGGTACCACCCGAGAACCACACCAAAAATATGGTGGATAGGCAGTGCCACTGTTTGTCTCCAATGGGGCACAGGTGATGCCGGTCGTGGAGAAGTTAAACAAATGATATGAGCATAATTTACTCATCTTTTGATTTGCAATGACTCAAGGATGATATTAATGCATACCATTGTTGTTTTTGGCAGGTCTAGGCTTCCAAAATATGGTGATATGGAAGGAAAGAACACATGATGACGAGGATGCTGCTCCTGAAAGGAATCCAATTTGCATTGCTCCACTGCGGAACTGTGGGCTTCTAAAATTCGTCCGGACACCAAGCATGGTGTCCCATGAGAGACTACTGGAGCACATACTAAGAATGTGGAATCCATAACAACAGTATTTTGAGGTGGGGGCACACATACTTATAGTGGAGGTGGAGGATATCTACTTCCTGATTGGGGGTGCCCCCATCTCAATGACAGGTTCCGATGGAGGGGACATTACCACCAAAGATTTCATGGATCGACACTATGTACCAGGTATAGGCACAACGTGGAATAAAATCCCCATCAGGGCAGTGACAGATAGGGCTCTACGGATTGTTCTGTTCACCATGTAGAGGGTGGCAGGGAGCTAGGGTTGACATCAGGCTTCCAAGGCACATATGCTATATTCCCTAAATGCTATGGCACCTGCGGTGTTCAACTGGGTGAAAGCATTGCTTCCAATCTTCAAGGATCAGCTGACTAAATGTCGACATGGAGGGCTGAATCAGTTTGGCTTTTGTTCCTTCTTATCTTGCTTCTTCTTTGAGCGGGTCCCCCAAATGAGACCCCAAGTGACTTTATGGATTCAGAGAGCATGGGACCCTCGTATGTTGAGGTGGGTCCAGGTCATGACTCGCGCAGGAGCGGGTAGGTGCAGAGTAAAGTTTGGTGATGCATTCTTCAGATGGCTGTGGGATCAGATGCTCATGGTCAAGGACTATGCCTATGCAGGCATACATTTTACAGGTTATCTTGACCTACCACTCCCACCTGGAGGGCAGTGGAGTGACATTGTTAAGAAGCAATAAACCCTAACAATGGAAAATGTTTTTATGTTTTTTATGTTTTATATTTTTTATGATAAGTGACGAGACCTATTTGTCTTCATGCAGATGTTGGAGTAGTGAGGCATGGAGGAACATCTCCATTAGAGAGGCGAGCTGGATCTTGCTTCATGCCACAGGGTGATGATATCACTGGGGAGCTGGAGGTGAACCTAGAGAGGTTGACTCTGGATATCCTAGATGCTGACATAGATGACCTCTCGACTAGATATCAGAGATCTACAGTGGGAGTACTAGGCCGATTCAGCAGGCTACTACGTAGGGTGGCTCGAGCAGTGATGTGTTATAATGAGCACCATTAGTGGATGAGACATGTATACTGAAAGCTTATAGCTTCAAGATTTTTTGTATGATGATTTTTCCTGAAATCCTACATGCTTCAGATGAGGTCTCGGGACCTATTTTTGTAAAACTTTTTCGTATATATATACATACTTTTACATGGTGTTTATACATTTCAAATGGATAAATGCATTTTCTATGAGTTCTATGTGTCTTTAAATGTTTATTTACAATGTACCATGTTTGATTTAGCATCATGAATGGGAAATATGCCAATCTAGGATGTAATTAGCCAATGAATAAGCAACTACATTATGTTCCCTAGGGATATGCCTATATGTAATGGTTCCAAAAGATATTTCTAACAAACGTACCCTCCAGAAGAGGCAGAGGAGCATCGGGTTCCTAATGGTGTAGACATGGTTTAAATGACAAACCACGAGGTGAGAGTCCATCAAAACTACTAGATCACGGACATCCTGGGAGGCAGCTTCAGTCAAAAGACCAATGACTGCTTCATACTCGGCGATGTTATTAGTAGCGAGACCTAAACAAATCGCTCCTAAATTGACCAAATCTTCAGCTATGGAATAGAGAACTCAAGCAGCGAAGGATAGATTCATGGTGTGGCGGAATGCACCATCAGCAAAGCCATAGAAATCAATCTGCATGACCAAAACATGGTATAAACAGATGCAGACACTAAAACTCAAAACCATCTTGAAAATACTAAAAGCACACTGAAAGTCAATCAATATACATATATACAAGATACCATCGAAGAAGACCTAGGCATAGTACCTTTTTAGGTACAAGCTAGCGAGGTTTGCCCAAAGGGATTCCATCATAATCAACTAACTCATAGGCTGCTTTCTCTAACACCTTGGAAATAATGAAAGTCCATACCACATGGACTCAAACTTACCCTTCCCTAGCTTGTCATATCTCTAGTCATAAGTCAAAACTAGGTCACCCTCGTTGAAAACATGAGGTTGGATGGATTTATCGTACTGCACCTTGATGCGTTTCTTATGTGCCTCATTAGGCAAGGCAGCATCTCTACGAGTCTCATCAAGGCTATTTAAGTACAAAAATCTTGCTTCCTCTACGGAAGTGTCTGGGAGAAGTTCAACGGAAATTTTTAAAGATGGAATCTAACATTGGATCGGAAAGACAGCTTCAAGTCCATAAACAAGCTAGAATGGCGTGAAACCATTAGTTGTTTTCACAGAAGTTTGATAAGCCCAAAGAGAGAAAAAAAGAATGAGATGCCAACTGGATGTATGATCTCCAAACATCCACTGAAGCATAGTTTTCAAAACCTTTTTAATTGCCTCCACCTGACCATTAGCTTGCAGATAATACGGCGTAGAGTTTTCATGGTGAAAACCTAGCTTGGAACTCAATTCCTCCATCATTTGATTATGGAAATGAGATTCATGATTAGTGACAATGGATTGCGGAACTCCAAATATAGCTATGATATGATTGAACAAGAAGAGAGTGGCAGTATTACCATCTTCTGCATATGTAGGCATGGCCTCAAGCCATTTTGTGAAATAATCAATGGCTATGATGATGTAACCATGCCCCTCGACTGACGTAGGTTTACAATGCATGAATTCAATCCCCCATTTGGAAAAAGGGCCAATGACAATGACAGGGTGAAGCGGAGCAGGATGGGTGTGATTTTTGGGATAAAAATGTTGGCAAGGTGGGAATTTCTTAATAGCCTCATGACAGTATTTGAATATAGAAGGCTAGAAATAGCCAGTGCGAAGGATTTTTTGGGCTGTATCCATCCCAGATAAATGACCACCACATGCTCCAGAGTGGCAATCATTCAGCACGTGTTCAGCCTCCTCATGAGTGAGGCATTGTCGGAGAATGGAATCGATCCCACATCTATACAAGGTATCATTTAAGATAAGATAGTACTTCACATGGTGATGGATGCAGCGACGATCATCATGAGATAGATGTGGATAAAAACACTAGGTATGGAGATAAATCAGCAAATATCCATACCAAGGATCAGTAGTGCTAATTAGGAATAGGAATTCATCTGGAAATGAATCCTTGGGCTCAAATTTTGTGGTAGCACAAGGAAGGTCACATATAAGCTCGACAAAAACCAAGGATTTCTTTGATGTAGCCTTGGCAAACTTGAGATTAAACTCCTGAAGGATAATGATCCAATAGGAGTACTTGCCCCCGAGTACCTGATGAGTCAGAATGTAGTACATCGGGTTTTGGTCTACCAATACGGTGGTAGTGCGAAGAAGAATGTAGTGATGAAATTTTTGCACAGCAATGACCATGGCCAAAGATAGCTTTTCCACATGTGAATAACAGGTTTCAGAATCAATAAGATTCTTACTGGCGTAATAAATCACATGCTCCTGACCATGGAGATTGTCTTGCACTAAAAACATGGTGATTGTAGTAGCAGAGGCAGCAATATACAAGAGATAATCCTTTGAATAACCTGCGGGGGTGTATCACGGGTGAATGAGTCAGAGTGTGCTTGAGATTATCAAAGGCGCATTGGGCTTGGTCATCCCAGAAGAATGGAGTGTTCTTCTTGAGGAGACGCATATAACCGTGCATTTTCTCAGCGAAATTGCACATGAAACAGCGGAAAAAGTTTGCCTTCCCCTGCAAACTTTGGAGTTCAAGGATGGTGGTTGGGGCTGGTAGATTAATGATAGCAGCAATGTTCAAAGGATAGATCTGGATGCCATATTTGGATACCACAAAGCCAAGAAGACGTCCTGTTTCAACGCAAAAAACATATTTATGTGGATTGAGCCATATATTATAATGACGCCATCACAGGAATATGTCTCTAAGATGACCAGGATGGTCCTCCCATCGTTGTGAATGAGCAGGGAGGTCATCAAGGTACAGTTCAACAATATGTTTAATGTCATGAAACACATAGGACATTGCACGCTTGAACATGGCTCCAGCATTTTTGAAGCCGAAAGGTAACTTCTTATATGCAAAGGTTCCCCATGGGAAAATGAATGCCATCTTATGCTGAAAAGAGGGAAATATCTCAATCTAATTATAGCCGGAGAAGCCATCCATGAATGAAAAGATGACACTTCCAACATAGTTGTCGATAATCTGATCAATGTGCGGGGTAGGAAAGTTGTCCTTGGGACAAGATTTATTTAAATCCATAAATTTGATGTAGACTCTAATGGTGCCCTATTTTTTATTGATAGGGACAATGTTCGATACCCATTCCGTCAGAGGTACAGGATAAATAAAACTAGCTTTCAGAAGTTTCTCAATCTCAGCTTTAATAGCTACGACCTTCCTAGGATGGACTTGCCTAAGTTTTTTCCTGATAGGTTTGGCCATGGGATAAGTTTTAATCTCATGGACCACAATGGAAGGGTCAATTCCCAGCATCTCTTCATAGGACCAGGCAAAAATATCATGAAATTCCTTAAAAAGTGCCTTATATGCTTCAGGTTCATCTGTGGAGCAGTTATGCCCAACATGAATATGCTCAATAACATTAGGCTTGGCTAATATGTCAATTGGGTTTGTCTGAGTAATGTTGCAAAGGTTTCCTTCAGAATCTGTGTCTTGCAACAATATAGGACTTTGCAAAACGTTGACAATATCAGTAGGAAACAAGGATGCGAAATCATGGATGCCCGAACTGGTATTGGGGAGGAACATGGATCTATGATGCAGATCCTCCCAAATGGGCTCATCCATATTCATGATCTCTATAATGGACTCATTGGAAGGAAAAGTCTCAGAGAGATAGTCTAGAATCGGAAGAGAAGGGTCTAACCAGTATGATAAATGGTAAGGATCCGAAGCCACTAAATGAATTTCATTAGTGTGATCATCAGAACAAGTTTGAATGGTGTCGTACATAGCTCTATGCGGGCTCAACAAGGTGGACTCAATGACATTTTGGCCCTGGGGCTCAATATCAAATGAGGCGATCATATGTACTGTCGCGGTATCCGTGCTAGGAGTAGAGGGAAAAATCCCCATAAGGGATGAATCCTTCAACATACCTACCCCAATAAACTGGTAAGGAGGAGGGGATTGACCTAACATGGGGATGTTATTAGCCGTAGAGGTAGTAACATCCAGGGTACAAAAATCATGATGGTCAATGGTAAAAATTCTTTGAAGATGTGGGAATTGGACCGTTCGAAATACTATTGAAGCAACAACATTCATGGCATAGAACCAATTCCTTCCTAAAAGGAGGTTATAATCCAAATGGGCATCTACCACTTTGACTTGGATGGAAACAGTTTTTCCCCCCAGCTCAACCGCGAGGGCAGATATGAGGCCATGGGGTTGGAAACCTCGTCCATCAAAGGATTTCAGGGTCGTAGGTGATGTAACAAGCTCGGGAGAGCCAAGATCTTTCCAACAAGTCAGAGATAACACCAAGGTCGAAGCTCCTTCATCTAGTACCATTCGAAAGAATTTCTTTCCCACTACTTTCATAATGATTTGAAAAGCAAGTTTATGTGGCAATCTAGGTTTATAGTTCTCAACATTGAAGTGAATCAAGTTAGTGTTATCTGGGTCCACAACTCCTAATGCGGTCAACAAGTTCTTGCACTGTGTAGGGCAACTTTGGAGTACTTCTAGGGTATACATTGTGCAAGGTTCATGAGCGAGATCTTCAACCACATTATAGAATTGAGCAGCTCGGGCATTGGGATTAAAGACAGGCTTTCGAAGAGTACTCTTTGGTGGGTGTAAAATCATGTCGACAGTAGGCTTCTCGATAGATAAGGGAACCGTAGACGAGGATTTCGAAGAACTAGTAGAGGAAGCTTTCCCTAAAGAAGATTGATCTTCTTTCTGATCTGGAGGTTTATCATAATTTTGGCTTCGAGTTTGTAGATGGATGGTATCTGAGGACATCATACGAATTTCCTTCGATGAACTAGAGTTACCGTGGTTAGACATGTGGTCTAATAGTTGTTGTTGAGAGGGAAAGGAATCCATAAGTACTACAGGTGCGGGATTAGACTTCAAAAACTGGGAGATTTTGTCCCGATGGGGACACTCCTTTGAAAAGTGGCCACCACCGCACAACATACAAGGATATTTAGCCTTCCTTTTCCCTTTTGTCGTTGTCATTATTGGTTGATCGTAGGGTCTCCAGTTGGTTTCCAGGTTTTTTATTTCAATTTTTACCTTTATTTTTATTACCTGAGGTTTGAGTACTCTAAATAGAATTGACCTCAGCAGAAACCTTAAGAGTCGAAGGAGTAGTGATTTGGGGTTGCTTGGGAGGTTTCATTGCGGATGGGGACTGGATTGAACCAACAAACCTATCCACAGGTACTTTTGCTAGTGGCTTGGCAGGGTCAGTGCTAGGGCGAGGATCTTGAGGAATCAGGTCATAGAGAGTCTCGGACTGGGAATAGACCAAGTCTAGGTATTGAGCCCGACTAATAGCTTGCTCTTCGGTAATGGCACCGCCCATGGCCACGTCTCAAGAAATAGGAGGCAACAAGGACTTAGTGAACCAATCAGCTAACAACTGATCTAGAATAGGGGCCTTAATAAGCCTTATCCACCTTCTCCACTCATGAATATGATCAGAAATGTGGGTGGAGGTGTTCTGTCGCAAAGAAGTTAAAAGATTAGTGTCTGTTTCATAATGAATAGGGAGTTGAAAGTGTGTAAGAAATATGGTTTCCAACAAGCCAAAATCCACAAACGAATGTTGTGGGAGTTCAATATACCACTTTGTGGTCGCACCGATCAAAGTTCACTGAAAGAGTCGTAATCGAAGGGAATCATCCATGAGGGAGTTCGAGGAACACCACAAATGAAAATTCATAACATGGTTCCGCGGATCTTCACCCTGCTTCCCATCGAATTTTGGAATATCTGATGGTAACTTTACAAGAATGGGAGGCCATGAGGGATTGTGTCGAATGGGATCATTAATCAACTTGGACAAATCAGGCAAGTCCAAAGTTGCTAGGAAAGGTAACTGTCTATTGGGCTACACGTACTGATAATATTTATATGGCATGTAATTACTAGTAGGGCCATAGGTAGACTAATAAATAGGTTTTTGTGAGGAAGAACTACCAAAAAATCCACCCATGGGGGGTTTATTTCTGGAATTAGGGCCACTAGGGCCTCCAGGAGGAGGACCGCCAGAGCCACCGGGACCTCCAGGACCACCGGGACTTCCAGGACCACTGGGACCACCAGGACCACCAAGAGAGGCAGACCACTAGACCCTCCAGAACCTCAAAGAGGTGGAAAACCTCTAGAGCCACCGGAATTGCTAGGTGGTGGGCCACCAGACCCTCCAGAGCCATAAGGAGGAAAGCCACTAGGTCCCCCAGGTCCACTAGGACTACTAGGACCATGAGGAGGACCATTAGATCCTATGGGACCATTAGGGCCCCTAGGGGGAGGACCTCCATAAGGTGGTCCTCCTGCACCTCTCGCAGTATGTATAGGTATCCCTCCCATAGCTGGCATGTAAGACCAGTTGGGTTTCCCCCATGGCATAAAAGTGTTGCTAGGGTATGGAATTCCAGTAGGATTGGATGGATGATTACCTACAGGTATTTGATAACCATAACCAGTAGAAGACTGAATGGTAACAGGTTGTGCCCCCAAGGGCTGACCTGAACTAGATGGGGGATTTACCACATTAGTGTGGGTGGGAGGGACAAAAACTGTAGATGTTTCTATGTTAGAGGTCTGCTCTTGACTAGGTACAACTCTGATATCAGATAACATAGGTCGTGCCGGGGGTTTCCCCCCGTCATTCAAAGGTACTAATGAAACAGGAATTGAAGGTTGGGCCCCAGATGCAAAATACCTGGGAGGATTTGGAACAGAGACAACATAAGAGGTGATAGGGGTGGAAATTTGACCTGGGCTGTGGGTTGTTAATGGTTGATCTATAATCGGTTCAATGGGTCTCATAGAATCGGCTAGTGAACAATATCCCATAGGAAGGAATGTGGAATGAACTGGTGAAGAGCCTAATAGGTTATCAATCTTCTTTTCTACCTCCTGTGCACGGAGGATAGCAGCACAGTATTTCCTACATTCTTCTTCACTTTCAAGAGAACTTACACGGGTGCCAAATGAGGCAATGGCATGTCCAATAGGTGTCTCCCAAAAAGGAGCATTAGGACCAAAGTCCAAACGGGTATCATCAACATGAACTTTTAAGGGAGGATGGAATGATGAATCTTCCCAGGAAGGTTGTTGGACCAACAGAGGCGAGTGTCAAGAATATGGTACTCCACTTTCCACCACCACATTATCTCCCACTTGGGAGGTGGTAGCAGCTCCTTAGTCAATAGATTCCATTGGATTTTCTCCTGAAATAGGAGTAAAATCAGGTGGCAAGCCCCATACTCTCCTGGACTGTCTTAACTCAGCCAATGTGTACAGTTCCTATCTAGCCTAGGGTCTGAAAATCTAGAAAAAACACACCAACGGACTTCCCTACTCAAACTATAGGTCAAAACAAGCAGACTTAAAATGACAGGAGGAGTTCAAAATTCAGGTCTCTCACTAGGATTGTCAAGCCAGTGCCACTCACAATTTACCTCGAGGGTACGTGCGTAGTAATCTCCCCAAATGTTTTTTTTGGTGTATGGCTCCAAACAAGACGGCCAAAAGGCTTTTCTCAGATAGATAAGGTACCCTAGTGGGGTCTCCTGATATACTCAAGGTACGTGGGAGCTCGAATTGGTAGTAGTGCTGTCTAATGCATAATCGTACACAAGGGGCCTTCTGATATACAATTGAGTACATGAAGTATCTTTCTAAATACCTCAAGGATACGTGAAAGGTCGTTCGATATACCGACGGTACGTGGAAGAACCACGCAAGTCTCGAAATGTAATGCTGACAAATAACGACAGCTCCTACATTTTACGACGCCCGAACACATCTATAACCTATCACTCAAGTTACTACGTAAATTTTAACCTACAACTACCATTAATTTTAACTTGTACGGTTAGGTGAATGCATGATGTTTTGACATAAAAGTAAAACCATGCAATATGCTTGTGCAAATGTTCACTTTACCGTTCAATATGCCTACTTACGGGAGGGAAGAGAGTGTTTTTTATTTTGTTTCAAAACAAAAAACCATTCCAATCAATAGTCATGAACATCAAATCAAAGACAAGCAAATACTTTTACAAACCAAAAATATTCTTTTCGAAAGCAAATGAGAAGGGTGAGAATCTCTTTTCCTAAAAGAACAACACCAAGCACACCTATATGCCAATGCACTCTAACTTTTCAAATTTCTCAAAAACATAAGAAAATCTAACTTAAAACTACCATTTTTCTTTAGATTTTGATCGAGATAGTCCTATATGCATGAGAGATGAAAGATCACAAAGGTCCTGAAAGCTTATAAATCCAATCAGAAGACCCAAATCCAACGCTCAAATACAATGTCCTAATCTCAAGCAAAACTTTTCTTTTTTGAAGGAAGGAAAAAGAAGTTTACTATGCAAGCAAGAAATGAAATCTAGAAGCTAATCTAATGTTATTCTTTCAGTATATGCAATGAAAAGAGAGTTCAATGATCACCCCAACTTTCAGAAAACAAAAAATCCTTCTTTAAGCACAACCAACAAGCAAGAAGCAGATGAACAATAAAAAAGACTAAACAAATTTTTGAAATTCCACTCAAATCAATCTTAAACCATCAAAGCAGCAAGCCACACACATCAGATTCAATAACACAAGCCTGATAACGGAACTGAAAGCAATCAAAATATCAATTTTTTACAAAGAAAAATGAGGAAAAAGAGTTTTGGACTAATGCCTACCTGGTACCGTGCTTTGTAGGTGTTGTAAGAGCATTTCCAAAGAAACACCTCTCCTCGCAAACCAGATATAGGTAGTGGCATTATGTACTACTCACTATGTTCAAGCGGTGGCACTGCTCCTTGTACAAAGCATGGATGCAGTTCCATATAGATGGCCAAAACAAAAAAGAGAATGATGGATCAGATCAAAAAAGACTAGATCAAGGCAAATACTGTCGAATTGAATGTGGTGACAGAGCATAAAAAACCGAGATGACTCAAATATGAACAGATCTGGAAATTTCAAACCCAAATAATACAAATTAGAAAGTAGATCCGACTGAATAGAGTTGAAGAAAACAGATCCTGGATTCAGACAAGAGTTGCAGACTGAGGAAGATCAGAACAACTGAATACAACTATTCCCCAACAGAGTTGTCAGATTTGTTAACTGGAATATTTCACCTCCTGCAGATAGCAAGGTGTTCCACTGGTATGAATGGTTCAAATCCAGAACAAATAGATCACAGAGGTTGATAAATCTCCCTAGACGCTGTAGATATATGGAATACAAGGCTTTGATAGTCCACCTATGTACCTGCAATCAATCTCAACACGAAACGAATCAAAGCAACCAGAATATGATCTACTAATCTATGCTAGTGACTAAGGAATCTAGCAATATATATCTGAAATCAAACATCAACAATATATATGGGACAGAAAATCAACTTGCATTAGAAATATCAAGAAGTTTACAACAAAGCCTTAGTGTTGACATGCATCTCCATGAAACCAGCTCTTCATCCCCAAAAGCTCCGACTCTAGCTCTCTATGCTCTCTCCAAATGATCTTGGGCCAAGAATCAATCCAACAACATAACAATACCTTCAATGTTCTCTCCTCAACCATGGCTATGAGCTCATATTTATAGGGCTTTAATGGATAGAGATGGTTGAGAAATTAGTGGGTGAGGTGGCCTCTGAGATCCTAGGATGAGGGATCTCGATCTCAACCAACCCACAATAGTAGGGATAAGGGATATTTCAAGGCTTATCATCCAAAAGCCTCAAGAAGCTTCTCTTTTTCTCTTTTACCCAGGGTACCGTGCTTCTCCTTCTATGACAAAGCGGTTCTGGTAATAACCGCCTACGGTTTTGGTAATAACCGCCTATGGACCAAGGGAAATGGGCAGTGGCACCGCTTGTGGACAACCGATGAAAGGTAGTGCGAGTAGGCGTACTGCTCTTGGAAAAAGGGGCATGTGTGGTGCTAAGAATTTGTATGACAGACTGATAAAAAACCATTTAGTTTCCACTCCAGAAGCTGGGATTCAAGGCAAGTAGGTATGTCAAATGTCTTATCACATGATGGCAACAAGATTTTGGTATAACATCAAGCAAGAGAAGAAGATACAGAAGAGTATGTACTATTCTATGCACTCTCTGGGTCTCTAACACCTGTAGAAGACACTTGGCTTATTGATAGTGGTGCTTCAAAGCACATGACAGGATAAAAGAAAACTCTATCCAAACTTGAAGGAAAGAGCTCTCCTCAGAAAGTATCTCTAGGAGATGACTGTCAAAATCCGATCAAAGGAGTTGGTGAAGCAAGTTACAAACTTGATTCAGGTAATCCCCTAAAGATGAAAGATGTATTATATGTACATAGTCTAAAGAAGAATTTACTTTCTATCTCAGCTTTAGATAAGAAAGGATTCAAAGTTTCTTTCATAGATGGTCAAGTACTCATGTGTCCCAGAGGAAAGAATATTGAATATGCAATCATCATTGGTGAAGAAGAAGGAGGCTTGTATAAACTCAAGGGGCACTCAGAAACAGCCTTTGTGCATGAGTCCACTGACCCTAGTGAA
Organism: Pseudotsuga menziesii; assembly: GCA_001517045.1. Classification (NCBI taxonomy): domain Eukaryota; kingdom Viridiplantae; phylum Streptophyta; class Pinopsida; order Pinales; family Pinaceae; genus Pseudotsuga; species Pseudotsuga menziesii. The sequence goes on along the minus strand of LPNX010284506.1, from coordinate 99,522 downwards.
CTATGGCATAGAAGGCTTGCCCACATTAATTACAAAGCTCTACCTCATGTGAACAAGGTAGTGATGGGATTACCAGACATGAAGATCAAGCATGAAGGCATTTTCAAAGGATGT
>LPNX010284506.1:44164-99087 GCA_001517045.1 Pseudotsuga menziesii | reverse complement strand
AATCCTCAATAGAATGGGGTTGTGGAAAGAAAGAATAGAACCATCATGGAGGCAGTGAAGACTATGATATATGATCAGGATATTCCAATGCATCTATGGGTAGAAGTAGCAAGAACGGTTCTGTATGTACAGAATAGAATATCTCACAGTGATCTTGGGTTCAAGACTCCAGAAGAGATGTTCACAGGAAAGAAGCCTGAGGTAAGTCACCTCAAAATATTTGGTTGTCTAGTATATATTCATATACCAAAAGAGAAAATAACGAAGTTAGATCCTTCCAGAAAGAAGGGGATATTTGTTGGATATTGTGAAGTATCCAAAGCATTTAGAATTTACATTCCTGGATTCCATCACATGGAAATCAGTCGAGATGTGACATTCGATGAAGAGGCAGACCTCAAGAGATCCAGGAAGTGCCAACATGAAGAAGTGTATGAAGAAGAGACGCCTCTCAAAAATGAGGAAACTACATATCTCCCTGAAGATGAAGTTCCAGAAGAACATGACATGGAAAAACCAAAAGAACCCCCTATGATGGAGATATCAAGAAAGAGAAAGCCTACTTGGACAAGAGAAATTAGATGAGAGGCAAAAACTGAAGGATGCACAAGGGAAAGGAAGAAACCTAAGACATTTTCCAACTATGTAGCCTTGATGTGTGATCTTGTAGATCAAGAACCTACAAACTACGAAGAAGCAATACAGAAGAAAGAATGGAAAGAAGCAATGACTAAAGAATACCAGTCAATAATGAAGAATGATGTATGGGATATAGTTCCCAAACCAAAAGGAAAGAGTATAGTATCCTCCAAATGGATATACAAAATAAAGCATGCAGCTGACAGAAGTATCGAGAAGTATAAAGCAAGATTTGTGGCCATAGGTTTCTCTCGGAAAGAGGGAATTGATTATGAAGAGACATTTGCCCCAGTAGCATGGTATACTTCGATTAGAGCTATCATGGCACTTGCATCCATGATGAAGTGGGACATACACCAAATGGATGTGAAAACATCCTTTCTGAATGGTGTGATTGAAGAACAATTATGCATAGAACAGCCACAAGGATTTGAAGTTGAAGATAGACATACTCACATATGCAAGTTGAAGAATGCTTTGTATGGCCTTAAACAAGCTCCTCGAGCTTGGTATGAAAGGATAGATAGTTTCTTGTTGAGCATGGGATTTACCAAGAGTAAATCTGATCCTAACATTTATCTCAAGATTGTAGAAGATGAACCTGTCATCCTGCTACTATATGTGGATGACTTATTCTTGACAGGGAATGAGAAACAAATTATGGAAAGCAAGAAGAAACCAGCAAAAGAATTTGAGATGAAAGACCTTGGATTAATGCATTATTTCCTAGGTCTGGAAGTATGGAAAAGTACAGAAGGAATATTTCTCAACCAGGGAAAGTATGTGGTAGAGATATTGAAAAGATTCAATATTTTGGAATGCAAAGACATGGCCACGCCCATGGACTCCAACCCGAAGCTGTTAGCTGATGACTCAAAAGAGTTAGTGGATGTGACTCAATACAGACAGATCATTGGGTCATTGATGTACTTAACAAATACCAGACCAGACATTTGTTTTGTTGTGAACACCTTGAGTCAATATTTTGTTCAACCAAGATGGGTTCATCTAGTAGTTGTAAAACATGTGATGAGATATCTAAAAGGGACTATAGACTTTGGTCTATACTATGATGGGAGCCATGAGTATAGATTGTATGGATATACAAAGGCAGATTGGGATGGAAGTGTCTCAGATAGAAAAAGCACATCAGGTGGATGTTATAGCCTAGGATCTGCTATGATTTCATGGTTTAGCATAAAGTAGTCTAGTGTTGCTCTAAGCACAACTGAAGTAGAATATATAGCAGCTTACTCTGCTAATTGTGAATCCATATGGCTACGAAAGCTGATGTCAGGATTATTCAACCTAGAGTTGGACACTACCGTGATTCTATGTGACAATCAAAGTTGTATAAAGATGACAGAGAACCCAGTATTCCATGATAGATAGAAGCACATAGAAATCAGGTATTTCTACATTCGAGATATGATGCAGAAGGGAGCCATAAAGCACCAATATGTGAGTACTGATGAACAAGTTGTTGATGTGCTGACGAAGCCTCTATCTTGAGTAAAGTTCATACACTTTCGAGACAAGCTTGGTGTGTTTCGAAAGGACCTTCCTCGAAAGGGGGAGTAGTGATGTTGCAGTGGGATTGTATCATCCCTGGGCACCTGCCCTAAAGTGATCCAGTGACCTCGGTCCTCGAGAATGAAGAGGGATTGTATCATCCTAGGACATTTATCCAGAATATATCCGGTGACTTCAATCCTCAAGAATGTGGTAGGATTGCATCATCCCTAAACCTTGGTTCAAAATGTATACGGAGGTCTCAGCCCCCGTGAATGTGGTGGGATTGCATCATCCTTGAACCTCGGTTCAAAATGTATCCGGAGGTGTCGGCCCCCGTGAATGTGGTGGGATTGCATCATCCCTGAACCTCAGTTCAAAATGTATCCGGAGGTCTCAGCCCTCGTGAATGTGGTGGAATTGCATCATCCCTGAACCTCGGTTCAAAATGTATCTGGAGCTCTCGGCCCCCATGAATGTGGTGGGATTGCATCATCCCTGAACCTCAGTTCAAAATGTATCCAGAGATTTTGGTCCCCGTGAATGTGGTAGGATTTCATCATCCTTGGACTTAGTCCTAAAGTGATAGGGATTGATTATCCCGTAATCAATCCAATAAATTCGGTTGTCGACAATATGGTGGGATTGCATCATCCCTGGACTTTAAAGTCCAAAAGTGAACCAAATACCTTTTGTCTTTGAAGATGTGCATTGCAGGTTGCTGCTGCTGATGATGACTTACTAATCAAAAGATCAGAGTATGATGATGTTGATGTTGTTACTGATTGAAAGGTCAAAGTGCTGATGATGCTTCTGATCGAAAGGTCAAAGTGCTGAAGAAGTTGTTGCTGATCGAAAGGTCAAAGTGCTAAAGAAGTTGTTTCTGATAGAAAGGTCAAAGTGCTGAAGATGTTGTTGCTGATCGAAAGGTCAAAGTGCTGAATATGTTGATGCTGATCAAAGGTCAAAGAAGTTGCTGTCATTGAATATTGAAGATGAAGACTATATGATGTTGAGAAAGCTTCCAATTATTTATAGATGTGTTACCCTGATGATGTTGATGATGTCCTCTATCTATCTCTCCTACTATTGTTGTTATTGATGTTGTTGTAGAATACCCTTCTTGTTAAGGGGGAGTGTTGAAATATTGTAACTTCAAAGAATATTCTATATGTATCTTTTGTGGTCCCCGATGGTCCTACCGGGAGAACCACTTGTATTAGTTTGTACCCCGATGCTTCTAATTGGAAGAACTAATAAGAGTCATGAGGTAGTCCCCTCTAATTGTAAAGGTGGGTCATTAGCACCCAGTGTGGTTACTTGAGCCTACATGTGTAACTTGAGCCTACATGTCAGATGAGTTAATTAAAGTGAACTGATGAATATAAATAGAGGTGTAGCACTTCTCATTTGGAGCGCACACACTCACTTGTGTAGCGCATTAGTGGAGAAGAGAGAAGTAGCTGGAGAAGGAGGAGGATCAGGCTTTGATCTCCTTGTTGGTTTTATCTTTTATCTTTTGGGGCATCTATATTGAGGAATCTTTTGTTGGGTTTTTCCCTTTAGGGTTTTCCCAGGATAAATCTGTGTTGTTCTTGTGATACTGTTTCTTTCAGTGATCCTATTTATATGCTTTTGTTATGAAAATGAAATGAAATACTGATGTTTTATCTAAGCATATGAAAATTTAACAGTTTTATGCTCCAATTTGAGTCTCCTTTGATGTTAATTTTGCATGTTTTATTAGCAATTTTGTGAGTGTAATTGTCCTATCTCTTTGGTTCAATTTCCACACTAGCTTTCTTAGCAGTAGTGTTCGGTCAAAAATTGAAAGTCAAGAAAATGAGAAACTTATTACATAGAAATATGTGCTCTCCTAGGGTGAGTTTGATGGTCCTCGTTTTTCAACTGATTGGTGGAGGAAAGTATCTGGAACAGGAAGCCCTAGTTTTGCTCCATTTTCTTCTACATAATTACATAATCTTGTTTTTGCTATAGTTACATAGTTTCTTCTCCTCAAGGTATGAAAATTTGTCTTGTAGTATCCTGGTATATCTTCTTTCCAACCCCATAGTTTAGAGAAGATTTGGATTCACCAAGTGGGACTTATCTAAATTTTCCCAAGGTGACTTATTTTAGGATTTTTCAATATAGTGAACTTGTACAAACTTCAACGTGTAACTCTTTCACCTTTGGGGTCTGAAACTTTGACCAAAGAAGCTAAAATCCATGCCCTATCTGCAACATCTTTAGAATTCAATTTGGACCTTTCTATCTCGAAATATAGAAATTTTCCCTAGGTCACCTTTTTAAGGCTAAATTATGTGAGAGGTTGGAACCTTGAGTTGGAGGAATCATATCTCCTATATTTTAGAGAATCTGAGGTTGAAAATTTCACACAAGGAACAAAAGGATTTAGAATTCATCCTATAAAAGTATCATCACATGAGGCTTCGCAAAATGTCAGATATAGGAAAAGTACAAACATGACTAGTTTTTTTCTCTTCTATGGTTTTTAAGTATGAAACCTTAATCTTCAACAGCTGTAGTTGCAGCAGTGTTTTGACTGTACAAAGTATTATTTCAGGGGGGCTCTAATACCATATTGTATTTTTAATGGCTATACAAAATCTAAAACATTTATCATCATAACGTCATAACCATAAGCAAAGGATCACTAAAATAAAGTTAAGTAAACACAACACAAGATAACACAAATATTTTCCTCGGGGAAACCACAAGGGAGACAACCTCAAAAAAATTCCTTAGTATAGAATTCAACCAATTACAGTGTAAAACCCAAAGAACAATAATAACTACTTATTTTCCACATTATACTCTCTCTCTCTCTCTCTCTCTCTTTCTCTTTCTCTTGTGCAATGATATAGTGGAAGGTTTGTAAGGTTAAGAGATGTGCCTCACATATTTATATTCATTAGGTGAGTGACTCAACTAACTAACTAGGTTGGCCATTTCCCTAATTAGGGCCAAAATAACTAGGGATACTCAAAATACATTTGATATATTAATTTTATGGGTACTATTTTCCCTAATTGCAATGGAGGGTTTACCTCATTACTTTTACATGACCAATTACATCAAGGACATATCGAAATGGAGGAATAACATCTTTGAAAGAGAATACAAAAAAATTACAATAGAATATATTTGAAAAGTACAATGATTTAACATGACACTCTTTCCAATTTCCCCACATAAAAAAAGGAAGGAATTTCTTTTCACTGATCCATAGCACCCTCAAGAAATCCAACCGTTACAGTGATTACTAGTCTGTGGAGTAAGAGTCCAACATAATGTATGTTATTGGAGAACCCACCGCAACATTAATTCAAGGCTTCTAAAGCATCCAAAAGTAACATAACTCAATGGATAAGGGTCCCTATATTTCCCAACCTCTATTCTCACATACAACCTTATATTTTCCCTTCAAAATTGCAGATCTATCTCTAAATTTTATTTTTTGGGTTAAACGTAGTTTGGTAATGGACATGAACCTCCATAGGAAAAACTCTACGTAGTGGATCAAAAGAGCGTTGAATCCAAGGGATATGAGATGATGGTGAAAGGAAAATTATCATAGATTATGAACATAGACTAAAAAGATTTCTGACAACTGACATTACTGTCACAACCCCCATGCTTCATTAATTGCATGAAGTGATTTTACCCATTGTTATCACATATATATTGAAGTTGGGATACCATGATACAAAATACAAATTGATCTCTTTATTTTTATGAGCTACACATCCAGATGAGGTTACAACATGTAACATTACATACTGATCAATTTAGAGCCTTTGTTCAGTAGTAGTTGTATATTGTTTCCTTTCCGGGATTAAGATATCCTTGTCGATTAAGATGACTTCAATGGCGTCTTAGCTCATTCAAGGAGAGAAGCAGATGTGGTAAATAGTTTTTTAGATGGGCATATCAGATAGAGACAAGTATATGGTGAGATAAGGTTTATGCCTCCTTGGTTGTATTTTTCTCTCCGATTTATATTAACACCTAAACTTGTTATGTTATGATGTTTGTGGTGACCTATGCTTATATTACATGTATAATGATGCATAAAATTGTGTTGAGAATAATTAAATACTTTGATGTTGAATACTATTGATTATTCCATGATTTACACAACTTTTAAACCTTAGTCATAGGATTCCATGTATCATTTATCCCCATTCATCCAGTTCAATCATAATTGATTTCCTCCCATGACGTATGTTGATTGATACCTGTGAGATTGAAGATAGTTTATCCCATCATGACCCCTATGCATGATAGAATCCATTTTTTATGTGTCTCTGGCTATGAAGTATGTGACTTGGCCAATGTGGCCAAGTTCACCAGATGGTTTTCCTTTAGTCCTCAAAACAAGTGATCCACCCCATAGTGTCTTTAGACATGAAAGCATGGAAAGACATAAATGATGCAAAGTATGAATGTTATAAATTATTCAGTGGACAAAGTATGATAACTCATCCATTGTATGCTGTAAGGCTCATCCCCCCCCTATAAGGGAAACAAGGTGAGGAAAACCTATCAAGGCTATGGATGTTTGTTGATAGCGAGGCTAGGTCTTAGTGATTTTTCAGCACCCAGAAAGCTTTCCAACAAGGGAAACAAGGTGAGGAAAACCTGTCAAGGCTATGGATGCTTGCTGACAGCGAGGCTAGGCCTTAGTCATTTTTTAGTGCCCAGAAAGATTTCCAGGGAATCTTCCTTTTGAATTTGGCCATTATCTTATGTGTGGTTTTAAAAACTCAATGTTCAAATGTTGATCACTCATTCCTTGTATAATGTACAACTCATTTTCTCGTATAGGGAAACAGGTTGACGCTGACCTATAAGGATTATGCCTTTTACATTTTCTGGAAGCCACAAAGCCTTTCTAGGGCACCTTCCTTTAAAGGTTTACTAGTGTTAAAATTGTTAAATTTGTTAAATGGAAACTTTCTAGGGCCTTAAGGAAACAAGCCCAAGTACTTTATCCATTTGTGAGACACCACCATCCTCTATTGTTATATGTCATGCATATGTCATTTTGGTTGTGTGTATTTTTCATTAGTCAAAGAGATCACATGGTCAAAACCAAATAGAGGTTTCCATCCCTTACTTTAGCCTTGTTTTCCATCCTCACCGAGCAATAGAATTTTTTTTAAACTTTGTAAGTATGGAATATACAAGAGACTTGTTGAAGGTTCAATGATTTTTCAAAGGCACAGGTATATCTTATTGGTGACTATTATTATTATTATTATTATTGTCACCATAATTCTGAATTTCATAATTAAGTTGGGTTTTAATATACAATATGGAGCAATTCATACATTGGGTGCATACATTTCAGCTTAGTTTAACATCTCAGCTTCAGTTTGGGTATTTTGACCTAGTCAACTCAATTGACCAAGTCAAACACAGTTCCCAAGGCAGTGGCTAAAGTTTTTACAGTGATATTTTCTCCAGAAATTCCCAAGACCAATATTGCAGTCTCATTTTCCATAATTTGGCCCCAGATTCCATGATCAATGATTATTATCACTTTATTATTAGCAAGATCATTTTTTTATTACAAAGTGTAGTTATTATGGTTCTCTTAGGACTCCATAGTGATATAAGGGGTATGTGTATTTACTTATACCATTCTATTATGTTTCCATACACTCTTGTGCAATCAGTTTTCCCCATTTTCTAGCCTGAATGAAGTTATGGTGATTTTTATGATTTTCAAGGGATGTGCCATTAAAAAATGAGCTAGGAAATCACCGAAAAAATCAATTTGGTTTGTGTAGTCAAGTAAATGGAAAGGGAATTTATCTAGGTGGTTTATTATGGATCTTTAGACACTTCTACAATCATTTTATTCAGTTTTATCCAGGGTTATTTATTTGTCTCTTTTAGTGAGGACGACCCCCATGGGGCATCCCTCACCTTGGCTATGTGATGTATTACACTGATGTATCTTATGTTATGGTGTTATATTGGGGCCAAGGGAGAATTGATACCATAAGGTGCCCCCCTTGATGTATTATCATTTTATATCTTATAGTTATGATGTATTTCACCTTAGCAAGGCGTCATTGGGAAAAAAGTGCCCTCCTCTTGACATAGTCATGTTGATCCATGTATTGATCCATGTGAAAGTGATCTTCACCATTGATGGTGTTTTAATATCCACCATTGGATGAAAAAATATGGTAGGGTTCATCTCTCAAAATCTATATAAAGAAGAGACCCCCCTCATTGTATCCCATTGGGAAATTTGGCTCTTAGCTATTGGAATAGAGAAAATATTTTCAGAGAAATCATGTGTCTTCTTTGTCATAGATTGTTCTCATGCTTGATTGAAAAATTATTTCTGAAGGTGTTCCAGTTAATTTATTCTTGTTCCAAATATATTTTTGTTATATTTGTGTTGTCTGCAGTAGGGCACATTTTTATTGGGACGTTTTTGTGAGATATCCATCTCTATCCATATGAAGATGCTGTCAATTAAGGGGTTTTTCTAATATGGCTTTGATAATTGGTTATGCTTCTTGATTTATATTTCATTCATAGTTTCTTTTTATATGGATTAATTCTAATGTGACGCAGACTTCATTTGCAGGAAGAGGGGTGCACTTGCTCAACCTGGGAAAATCGATTTGGCTTGGAACTTCATCAAATTAGCTTGGAATTGCTTCAAATTAGGGTAAAGCGTCATTGCGCTCGGCATTGACAATATTTCCAGATATTTTTGTTAGCATTTCTTTAGTTTTAATTTCCAATCCACCTTATGAATAATTAAAACCATAATAAAAACCTTCTAAAAATTCTCTGGGTCATTCCGTGGGGGATTTTGGTGAATCCAATCTGTGTTATTTCACTATCCCCTAGAGATAAGTGGTTTTACGAATAATTCATCATTAGGGAATCCATTTTCCTTATGGTTACAAAACTGATCTTTAGGAAATTCTCCCTCCTGGGGTTTTGAGCTAAATTTATTTCTTTAGGATCCATTTTTTGGCTTGTTCTTTAGATAGTGTTAAATCCATCTCCAACCCATCTTAATCAAGTGTCAGATTACTTTAATTGATTCCCAATTCATCACTCTATGCATACTCTTACTTCCAACCTTCAATCCCCCTAGGGTAGTGACATTGATAATTTACACTAGGACTTATTACTTATATCTACTTAATAATTATAGGATCACTGAATTTAAATATTTTGGGCCACATTTCCACTATTCAAACCCTTATTACCCAAATCATATTTATCAGTGGCCATATTCCTTAGATTTAGTGTTTCTCTTGCTACATAGCTTACATATTTTATTGACATAGTTTTATTAGGTGTTTTAGCTTTACCTATTTTTTTATAGGTTAGATTAAGTTCTCCCCCTTTGTCACTTGGCTTATTCGTGGCATAAAAAGAAGGGTGTCCTAATCGACATGAAAACCAATACATATATAGGGGCTGGGATACTTGTAGTTCACCTATTTAGTTGGTCGTCCCCTCTACCCTCCTGAATAGGATACCATTTGTGGGGAAACTAGAAGTTGTGTGATAACACCCACCAACCTCACACTTGCATTCAATGATTGGGATAATAGTAAAAAAGGAATTAATTGGTTCAAAGCACATGGTAGAATTTTGGATGAGTTCTAAGGTTGATATTTGGTGGTAAAGGATTTAGTTTCCCATAATCCCCTTTTCATCTTTCCCCTATGGTGGAATCATAGCTCGTCTAGTGCTCTTTACACAACCATATTGGACCATTTTATTAAATTCCAACAAACTATTTATATACATTTCGAATTGGCATGATAATCCAACCCCACAATCCAAATAAAAACATATACATCATACATTCTTATCCATTCACTAGTCCGTACATGGCCTTGAGATCCACATTAGGAAATGTAAGGTTGTTACACAAAAACCTGCAAATGTTGATGAACATTTGAAACCAAGCACAAGGCCCATCATTAGGAGTGGGGGTTAGTCCACATTTTTATTATCCTAGAGGTGCGGCAATTATACCATGCGGTTGTACCAATACGTCAACACCCCCCCTCTAGCGTAGCTCAAGGGAATTGAACCTGAGACCTGAGCTTTGATACCATGTAAGGTTTGTCGTTACACCAAAACTTGCATATGTTGATGAGCATTTGAAAACAATCACAAGGCCCTATCATCAGGAGTGGGGATTAGTCCACATTTTTATATTCCCAAAGGTGTGGCGGTTATACCATGTGGTTGTATCGATACTCCAATAGGAACACATATTAGCATTTTTACATCATTTACATAATTTCAAATTAAATACATTCCAAGTCAAAATTGGGGGTATTACATGGGTTGTCAAAGTTTTTCAACTAATTAAGAAATCTTGACAATAGAATTAGGGAAAATAATGATGAATTCATAACATTTAAAAAATATATACAAAAGAAGATTGAAAATATGGCTCGTAAATAGTATCTCAAGGAAATGAAAGAGGATCTGATAAATGACATGGATAATAAAGAGGATCTTCAAGAGGTGAAGGAAATTTTGAATGAGATAATACATATATTTATTCCTTATTCATATCCTTAATAAAAGGATAAGGAGGAAAGTAAGGACTTGTTCCAGACCCAAACTAAGAAAATTGAAAATAATTGAAGAATAAGAAATTTGATTCTCCGACATTGATCATTAACACTACATAATTCACATCATCATGGGTTCAACTCCAGTCCAAGAAAATACTTCATTCCCAAGATTGAAATGATAAATTTTGATGGAAATAATACAATAACATGGATATTCCAAATGGATCAAATATTTGGTCTACGACAAGTTCCAACTTTGCAAAAGACAACTATTGCATCCTTGTATTTATAGCCTAATCAATTTGTATGGTACTATTTTCTTTGTGATCGTAAAAAGGACTCTATTGTCACTTTCTATATATTTACGGATGAATTGATTACACATTATGAGGATATTAAAAGCAACACATTATTTAGCTAATTGATCAATTTCAAGCAAAAAGGTACAGTTATAGAGAAAACCAGGTAATTTTAGAAATCATGTCTTAGTGTGAAGAATAATCGAGAAAATAATTTGTGTCTATCTTTATGGGAACTTTAAAGGAGAATATTCAACATGAGGTAGGTATTTTTTTCTACTGCAATTGCTTCCCAAAAAATTTTACATTTTAGGGTCCCTCCTTATGTTTTGATCATAAGGTTTTTTAGACATGTTTTCCTTCTTAAAGAGTTCATCCCGACACTTAGTTTTTTCTTTGGTTTGAGCAAGAAAGTTTTTTTGACTAAGTTAAAACTTAGGTTATTATTCCGACGTGTCAAAAGAACTCAATTAGTTTTGTCGACACATCGGAATATGTCAGTGATTTTTTTCAATACATTGGGTCAACTCATTTAGTATTGCTGTCACATCGGATCCACTTCGAAATTTTTTCAGATGTATCGAAAAAACTCAGTGATTTTTTCCGACACAGTTGTGGGTCACTTGCGAGTTGTTTTTGAGTTTTTTCCGAAGTTGTTTTGCTGCAAAAATTTTTGAAGTTTTTCACCAAGTAAAATTGCATCAGAAAATTTCATCAAGTTTCGCCAATATATCGATAGAACTCAGCGAAATCCTTTGACACATTGAAAGAACTCAGTGAGTTTCATCGACACATTAAAACCCATCGAAAGATTTTCTAATGCTTTAAGTTTTTCAGTTTTGCTGTCGTGCTTTATCCATCAGAGGTTTTCAAAGAGTTTTTTTGGAAGAGTTCTTTGAGTTTTGCCGACGCTTTTTCATTGGAATATTTTGATGAGTTTCCATCAACATTGTAGTAGGACCTCATCATTTCTCACCTACACAATCGCAAAAAACCATTATTTACCGTCGGTGTATCAACAAAACTCAGAGAAAACCGCCGATATATGTCGGTGTTTCTTGGTGATTTTTCTAGATTTGGCGCCAAATGACATTTTAAACCTGTTGCATTAAGTACTTCTCAGCCTCCGTATTAATGATTGTTTTAACGATTTATATATATATATATATATATATAGACGGTGAGTTGTTTTTATTTTCATCGCAAACACCATTTTGGAGAGCCCAACCGCCAACGAACATTTGGAGCTTTCACACCACTACGCCCAACCCCGTACTCATCATGACCATTGACAGGTAGGAATATGAACCTATCCTCTTGTCCTTTTGTTCTTTTAGAAGCATAAAAAACTATACTATTGGTTTAGTTTTAGGGTTTTAGAGATTTTTTCCATGGTTTTCTTTTCTTTTCATTTTTGTGGCCCTTTTCTATAGATAGAAGAAAATCCACAACCCGTAGGGTTTTTTTGTTGTAGTGAGCCAACTGCTAAAGGCACCCATATTTTTTTTAACGAAATCCTTGGCCTCACGGTCTCCTTTATGTCCCATAAAACATTCCTAGTAGAATGAAGAGGTTTCACAAACCTTCCAATCTTCTATTCCGACCTTCATGGAGTTTGTCTCAATCTTTGCCAGGAAGTTTGGGTTTGTTTTCCAAGCCGGTAGTATAATTATTTTGAACCTCAGGGATTTTGCGATAAGGTCACTCTGGGTCGGATGCTACATTTCCTGGGTATTATTTTGGTTGAGCATGTCAAGGAATGAGTATGCGATAAAAGGGAAACCCATTGCATTTTTAGAGTCTAGGTATTGCTACGCTTTAGAGATTTAGGATAATTTTTCTCCTCAACCTTTGTGTGTATGGATGCATTGGATACGATCCTCCTTAAGACAGATTCCATTGTGTAATAAGTTTTTAAGGGTATTAGGTGAAAACCAGAGCTTTATAGTACCCTAAAGTTTCTTTGGTTTTGGGTTTATTAAGTCGTTGTTGTGTTTCGCTGGGTTGTTCTTTTACTTTTGAGGGAAATAGTGGGTAGAAACCTTGATACCTTATGATTCTGAGCTTAATAAACCAAAGGATGGAAATAAAACTTGTGAACTATTTAGATTGGGACAAACTCAGTTGACATTTATGTTGTAATACCCCGGTTTTGACCGCATTTACATTAAAAGGTACATGATGTGTATATTTTAATTAATCGTGGTCAGGAGCTAAAGGCAAAATCCCCACCATAGATTTGGTTGTGTTATGTTTCAGTGATTGGAATCATTGCCAATGGTTTATCATGCTATCCGACACATCATGGTTTTGGCATCATGTAAATATGCACTTTAATTAAAATGAACCTACAACCAGCTATGATGGTACAATGATAATGGAAATGGCATAATTTTCGTAAGGATAAGGGGGGGAAATTTTCTAACCATGGGAGCCATTGGAAGTATCTTCACGTTGCATAGGAAGAGAGGAAAAATTCCCACTCTCCACTCTCCCATGAATCCATTTCTTCGATGGATATTTCCACTCTCTCCATTTTTTTGCTCATCCTTAGGCAGGGACGCGATTCTTCTCCTCATGCACAGGTCTGAGTATAGGAGTTTACTCATGGAGAGGGAGAAGCGTGGCCTCCCATTCGAGTATGGACCCTAAGCGATTACCATCGGCTTGTGTTCTTCCTGTTGTTCTCATTCACAATTTTCCTGTGCTTAGAATCCACCTTCATGCAGTTTGCTTTTGGTTTTCCTCACGCAGCTAAGGAACTCCTGTTGTTTTCCCCAAATTGTTCATTTTTGTGGTTCCAATTACGTTTTGGTTTTGCTGTAGGTTATTGTTGAATCATTTTTGCCATGATAAGGCCAAGAATGACTCAGGGATCGATTCTTTCCCCTGTCGAAGATGTGAATCGCTTTTTTAGTTGTGTGTATGCAGTGGTTGGTCTTCAGACTGTGTTGGAATGGGATGAAGGCTTGGTTTGCTTGATAAACCTAGTGTGTTTGGGAACCACACAGATAGAGCTAGAGGGCTGGCTTTCTTCTCCACAACCCCTGAATAGCATTGGAAGGGAGGTTAGGGCCTGAGGGACTGTGTAGCAAAGAAGGGACTGATTTCCTTGTGTTGGGTGTGTGTGGGTTTCCTAGAAGTCAGGAAAGTTCTAGTGTAGGTGCCCTTAGCTCTTCAATGGACTCACCAGCTTAGCATTTAGTCTTTCCCAGCTCCCTGATGGTATGATAAACCCAACTGTGTTGGCTTGGATATTTTGTGTATCCTTGGCTATGTGTAAGCTTGTTTGTTCCTTATTCCTTGGGGAATCATGCCCAGCTCGTGGCTGACAGCGTTGCTGAGAGATTAAGGAGAATGTTGGCCTATGGTTAGGTGGAACGTTGCAGTGACATAGCTAGTTGCAGGATGAGCTCTTTTAAAGATAAGTATTCTTTTCCATTTCACTTCTGCAATCACATTTAATGTTAATGAATTATGATGAACATGTTGAATTCCTGAAGGAATGTATGTTTTCTCCCACTGTGTATGTGAATGATTATGCATATTAGCATGTTTTATGTTCAAGCATTTCGGTTTTATATATGTTCATGTTCATGGGGCGGTTTTCTCGGATGGTCAATGGCATGGTAGTGTCCTCTTAGCTGGCCGGAGGATTGGGGACATTACAAAGTGGTATCAGAGCTCATGTTGCAGCATGGAACTGAATGGGCCGTGAAGAATCAACTAGCAAAGGAAGGTTGCCCTCTGCCCAGTAGAAATTAGAAGAAATCTGTGAATGACAGGAAATTTTTGAAAATTTTTGTCTAAGTGTGAAAATCATCGAATGGCTTAGGATGAAGCCCATCCGATATGGCGGAGGACTTAGTCTGAAGCCTCCTTGGTTCCTGGAGCACCCCAGCGGAAGACAGCTCAACGAGAACCGCAAAATGAAAATTTCAAAAAATTTCAAATTTGTTTTCTAAGTGCTAAGACCATCGGCTCATCTGAAGCCTTAGTGGGAAGCTCCTCTGATGCAGTGGGTAGCTTAGTTGGAAGACCCTCCGACACAAACCATCGGTGACCTATGAAGAATAGGGGAGGAAGGAACCACAGTGTCGACTGTGTTGTCCGATGATGAGCCTCAATGGCGGCAGAAGAAAGGGAAGGCTCACCGGAAGGGAGCCGCAGTGCCAAAAAGTAGAGGTGTTGAGAGCCGATACGTCAGGCAAATTAAGCTAACGAGATGAAATTTTTCGTCGAAAATTTTCTAAGTGTTAAAGTGTCAGAGAAAATTAGCTGTTTGGTTTTCCAATGCTATAGAAAATGTCGTCTCAGTTTGGCTGAAGATCGCCAAAACATTGGCGTATTTCGGCGGAAGGGTTTACAATGCCTCCGGAGGTAAAAAGTTGACAACGGAGCCGAAAAGAAATTTTCACTGAAATTTCTCTAAGTATGGAAATCGTTGAAAAATTTTAGTTGATCGAAGATTCGTAGTGTCGGCGGAGATCACTAGAAGACCGCCGAAACATCGATGAAAATTAGTTAAGTAAGTAGACGACACAGTGGCGGTAGGAAGAAAAGATGAAGACATAACCGAGGGTTTTGGCAGAAAACAATTGAATGCGCAGCCATAGTGTCGGCGGAGATCTCCGAAAGACCGCCGAAACGTTCACAAAGTTTAGTAGATAGAACCACCGATGATATGTCAGGGAAAACTAGTTGAGCAAGTAGCTGATGCAGCGGTGGTAAAGGAAAGTAAATTTTTTGAAAATTTGTCTAAGTATAGGAAACATCAAAAAAATTTAGTTGTTCGAACAGTCGATACATCGACGAAAATTAGGAAATGGAGTAGCCGATGCGGCGACAAACGTTGACGAAAAATAGATGATGAAGGTGTTGATACGTCGGCAGAAGCTAAAGGAAGTTTTCATCGAAAGTTAGTTGATGGAGTAGCCGTAATGGTGGTAGAAAATAGATAATGAAGTAGCCGCAATGGTAGTGGAAGATGGATGATAAGGGCACCGACGCGGAGGAGAAAAGAGAATGAAAAATTCTCTTAAGTGTTGAAATCATTGAAAAAAGTTAGACGATCGGACTGCCGACATGTTGGAAAAATTTAGAAGATCACTTCGCCAACATGTCAGAAGCCAGAGGAAGATCAGCCCGAAGCGTTGGAAGAATTTAGTTGTTCAGATCGCCGACACATCGGAGAGAAATAGAGGACCAGACCGTCAATGAGCACTGAAGGAAACTTGTGGTTTGGACTGTCGAAACATCGAAATCCTAGTTAACTAAGGATCCGATATGTCGGACGAGTAGTTGTTAAGAGACCCGATTTGATGAAGGAAAATTTTGGGTTTTTCAAGTGGGATTTCTCAACGAATTTCAGATGTTTTCTAGTGGATTCTTTAGTAGATTGTCAGTGGATTATAGGGCTGAAAGGGAAGAAAATTATAGGTGGATGAAGTTGGCATTCCAGACCAGAATATAGTTGTAAATTTGGTGAAAATCTTCATTTTAGAAGTGGTGTGATTTTCACACCCGAAGTCAGAATGGAGCATGTGGATAGGCGTCGGAAAGCTTATCTAGCAGTGAGCAAGGGAGAATCACCAAAGTTTGAATGAGGAGCAGAAAAGTACTAGTGGTTGATTTTTTTTTTTAAATGTGCTTCTGTCATTATGGACAAATCTGAGAATTGCATGCCTAGAGATAGCAAAGACAATGAAGTCGAACTAGCTGTTATGTGGAAGAAGAGTTCTATGCAAAGATGAGGACTTGAAAAGGGAAATTTCCTTAAACCTTGTCTTACTAATTATATTATATTTTATAAGTTTTGTACATAAAATGTATGGGGATATGCCTTGCATGCATAGGATATTACATAGTGAGAATTATACATTTACAATGAACCACTAATGGTAAATATTGTATTGGTAGAAAAACCAATGACAACATGAGCATGGTTGAATATGTTGTTGATGCTAATGAATGTGACCAGAAACCCTATGGAGAAAGGGGTAAGGCAAAAAATCCAGGATCAAAAGTTGGTGAGCGAATTCTGCAATCTCCTGCAAGAGACCAACTAAACTTGTAATGTCAAGGGTGTAAGTAGGATCCATGCAGGTAATAGTTTAATTATGACAATTGCATGGAATGGTAAGGGCAAGAGATCTCATACCATGTGGTTATTTTAAATTTATACTACATTCATATATAAATGTATCATGCTTGTATATGTTGTTATGAGCTTAGTAACCCAAAGAAAGTGGCTATTGATGGTCTTGATTATAGTAATGCATCCTATAGGAGGTAGTCATGGTTAGGCCATAGTATGTTTGAATGCATAGTATTCCTAAACCAATACAAGGTAGCATTGAGTGGATATGCATTAAGAGATTTTATAAATCTTGTAGTTATGCATTGAATGAATGCATATGAAAAGTTTGAGTAAATGTTGTAAATATGCATACATAAGTATGGGTGCAAATGTTGTGATGCATTGCATGAATGCATCGAGATAGTGCATGTGTTATTATGACTAACCAATGGCTAAAATGATGAATTGATGATAATTCTTGAATCCTTTCAAGAGCTATTATGAATGCAGGATTGTAAGTGCATGAAGAGGGTACTCATGATTGATTGGCTGCCAGAATGCTCCATGGAAGGGAAAGGTGGTACAAATGATACGCATGTGAAGTAAGGAGTATCTAAACAATTCATTTAATTTGCATAAATGATGTGACTATACCTTGCCATTTAAGTACGATAATGATTCACGTGAAGTAAATGAGTTTTGGTGACATTAATATGTTAATAGTTGGAAGTATTTGAATTCTATAATTCTGAAAATGCTTCAGTGATTGTTGCAGCAATGAAAATTTATATGCGTCAAGACTTACAAGTGTTTGGCTGATTGAATTTCATATTTCAGGTAGATTGTTGGGGCATGGAAATGTGGGTAAGACCACGACGAAGGCTGAAATCTACAGTGTGAAAGAGCCAAACCTCATGAGAAGAGTCTCATGGCTATGAAATAGTTTGTATGCAGAATGGGTTGTCTATTTGAACTTATAAATTTCAGATTTGAGAAATTACTGACAACTACTAATCACAATTGGCTTGCATAGAATTGTGTCAGGAGGACGTGTTGTAAGTGGATGTTCATGTTATGCTAGTAAGCATAAAATTATAATGGGAATAATGGTGCTACTTACAATAGACAGACAGATGAGGATCACCTCATTGCCAAGCAAAATCAATTTCTGTAGTAGACAGAGTTGCAAATTCATATTGAATTTAATTACTAATGCCATTGCTTGGTTATGGAACAATCAAATTTGGATTGTATTAGTAAATAATGATTGACTTTTTGGATACTTGATGAATGTGCTAGGGGTACACATTGTAGGAAGACCATGTGTGATGGCCTGCAGGAGCCAAACTTCATGGGAAGGTTCCCATATCTTGGAAATGGGTTTCGGGAGAAACTCCATTGGACATTTTGGAAATATCCCATCTGCACTGCATGTTTGGTAAGAAACATGAGTGAGATGGTATAGATTATGTTGGTAAGACATGTGTGGGATATGGAATGTAAAAAGGAGTTGGGATGGAAAACCGAGGGACTGTCAACTCAGAGAAGGGAGCCCCCTTTCCTCATTAACAAAGACTACATCTGCAAACGGATAAGTGTTATGTGACCCTAGCTAAGAATATGTATGTTTAATTGTTAAATTCCATATGCAGGGCATGTTTTGATTTTATTTCCATTATAACCGATTGCTTGAATATGAATAGGGCCTACAGGGATCACATCAGAAAGGGGTGCACACTTTCCCAATGTTGGGTCATGAAAGGATTTTCAATATCGACTACACCCTAGGGAGTGGACGCACTCCTGGTGTTTCAATACTTGATAGTGAATGATATGAAATATGATTTCAGTTTTAGAGCAATAACGCTGATGAGTTTGCTTATATTGCTTGTGTTGTCAGGTTGCAAAGTA
Organism: Pseudotsuga menziesii; assembly: GCA_001517045.1. Classification (NCBI taxonomy): domain Eukaryota; kingdom Viridiplantae; phylum Streptophyta; class Pinopsida; order Pinales; family Pinaceae; genus Pseudotsuga; species Pseudotsuga menziesii. Next base: position 80,041 of record LPNX010284506.1, on the reverse strand, counting down.
AGGATTATTGTTGATATAAGTGCATGTATTATTGTTGATGGCCTGATAAACCCAACTTTGTTGGCTTGGCTGATTTGTTGATGGCCTGATAAACCCAAATGTGTTGGCTTGGATGATTTGTTCCTTCCCAGTCGGCGTGAAGGTGTACTGGATGGACATTAATTACTAATTGTAACACCTCGGTTTTGACCCCATTTGCATTAAATGTACATGATGTATATATTGTAATGAATCATGGTGTGGAGCTAAAGGAAAAAGCCCCACCATCGATTTGGTTGTGTTATGTTTCGGCGAACAAAATCGTTGCCGATGGTATATCATGGTATATGGCACATATTAGTTGGAATCATGTAAATATGATTTTTAATTAAATAAACCCCAACCAGCTATGTCACTGCAACCATATTAAAAAGGGCATGATATCCCTAAGGATAAGGGAGGGATTTTTAAACCTTGAGCCCATGGGGGAAAATCCATGTGTCACCACCCTTTTTGTTTTGCTCACCTTCTTTTGTCTCATCCAACTACCATCTTAAATGTTCTACTGATTAGTTCGGGCAGTTATTGCTGGGAAGTGGAGTGTGGTGGGACTGTCAATCCTTGCCCACACACACACTCCACCAGCAAATCAAACCCCACATTGGGCAGGAAAAAATACTACGCCCATCATTCCACTCTCTCCACAACAGTGCTGGGTACACTACCGCACTTCCGACTTGCCATTCTCCATTGTCACTCATCATCACACAAGGAAAAACGCCCTGTGTCTCACGCAAAGGAATTCTTTTTCTGTTTGGTCTCACGCATCCAGGAGAGGGATCCATTTTGACTGGAATTCATGTTTTCCATAGAGAGGTATCTGGTGTGTTTCCATCAGTATATTGGGATCTGGTGCAAATTTCTCTCATGAATAGGTTGGGAGGCTGATTTTCCTTCCCCATTGCGGTCTGTGTAAGTCTTCTCGGTGGATTCATTGTTGAGAACGGACTATTGTTTCCCCACGTTGCTAGTTGTGTCTATTTTACATTTTGGGACTGATGTAGGTTGTTTGGAGTCGTTTTGGCCACGATAGGGCCAAGAACAACTCAAGAATTGTTTTCCCTATCCAAGCTGTGAATTGCTTGTGTGACTGCGTGTATGTAGTGGTTGGTCTTCGGACTGTGTTGGAGTAGGGATGAGGGATTGGTTTGCTTGATAAACCTGGTGTGTTTGGGAACCACACAGACAAAGCTAGAGGGTTGGATTTCTTCTCTACAACCCTTGAATAGCACTAGAAGGGAAGTCAGGTCCTGGGGGACTGCGCAGCAAAGAAGGGACTAATTCCTTATGTTGGGTGTGTGTGGGTGTCTTAGAAATTAGGCTAGTTCTGGTGTAGGTGTCCCTAGCTCTGTAATGAGCTCACCAGCTTAGCATTTAGCCTTTCCTAGCTCCTTGATGGCTTGATAAACCTGACCATGTTGGCTTGGATGTGTTTTGTGTATCCTTGGCTATGTGTAAGCCTGCTTGTTCCTTATTCCTTGGGGAATCATGCCCAGCTCGGGGGTGGCAATGTTGCTGAGAGATTAAGGAGCACGCTATCCTATGGTTAGGTGGAACATTGCAGCGACGTAGCTGGTTGCGGGACGAGTTCTTTATAAGATAAGTAATCTTGTCTATTTTACTTCTACAATCATATTTACTATTAATGAATATGATGAACATGTTGAATGCTTGTATGAATGTATGTTTACTTCCATTGTATGATAAATAATCATATATGCATGTTCTAGTTCAAATATTTTGTTTCAACATTTTATGTTCATACATGTTCATGGGGCGGTTGCCCAGATCTTTAATGTATGGTGGCATCCTCTTTGTCGTTCGGAGGGTCGGGGACATTACATTGATGTTGAGGATCAGCCCGCATGCTGACCTAACATCGAAGTCCATAGGTAATCCCAAGGCTTGTAGAGAAAAGGAGGACCCTGTGGACCAACGAGGAAACACACAATACAGATAAGTATTGGATTATTTTGTAACTTCTTGCTTATGAATATACTTGTGTATATGGTTTGGTTATAATATTATAACTCTTGTTTAGAGACAAACCGATGAGAATAAACTAAACATGTGAAGCTATTCAATGTTTTAAAATAGGTATTAATGGGAGTGAGGACTATGAGGGCATCCTAGGGGTGCATGTGGACATGTGACTATCCTGAAGAGCTCAGAATGAGCAATAATGAAAAATGCACTAGTAAGGCTGTGAAGGTCCTAGCAGCCAAGAGTTGTAGACAAACCATGTGGAGAGAATCCATGGTTGAGAGGTCTAGAATAGACCAAAGACACTAAGTGTCATGGCCAAGAAGGGTTGGTCTAGCATTCATGGTGAAGTGAAAGAGGCTAAGAGCATGAAAGCCACAGTGGTGGTGTGGGTTCCAGATTGGAACAAGACAAAGAGGGGAAAACTCTTGCTGCTCTCCCTTTCCTTTTTTTGATATACTTATGCATTATGAAAACAGAAGATTATTGAATGCATGTATGGCTAAAAATAGAATGTGTTTATTTGCTTAAAATAAATTGTGAATGCTGGCATAGTTAATTCCCTGCCTAAGAATGGACATGAATGAGCTCATGTGCCTATTGGGAAGGCATGAAAGTCTCCTTGATAAGACTTGGACTGCCATGCCAATTGGGAAATCAATTGACTGATATTAATGCCTATATTATGCTTGGTCTAATAGAATTACAATGATGCATTTCACAGGTGAGAAAAGTGAAATCCAGTTGTGCACATTGATCATGGCAGCAGACCAAAGGATATTCGACTTGGCTGGAAGTCTCCTTCAAACAATTTCCAAGACCCAAGAGAATCTTGGAAAGATGCTCAAGATACAAAAAAGAAAAGAAAAAATTCCTAGACTTGGGGATGAGCCTAAAGCTGAGAACCAGCAAGAGAAGCTCGTGGAAGCCAAAGGGTTCGGTCCTGAAAGTTCAAAGTAAATAATTGAACGTGGGACAGATCTGTAAAATTTTGAAATTTTTGATGTATATGTATTCCTAAGTATTGGAACATCGAGGACGGTGTTATTCCAAGGGGGAGGGGATTGTAATACCCCTATTTTGACCTTGTTTGCATTAAAAGGTACATGATGTGTATATTGTAATTAATCGTGGTGAGGAGCTAAAGGCACAAGCTTCACCATTGATTTGGTTATGTTATGTTTCGGCGATTGGAATCATTGCCGATGGTTTATCGTGCTGTCTGGCACATCATAGTTTTGGCATCATGTAAATATGCACTTTAATTAAAATGAACCTACAAGCAGCTATGACAGTGTAACGATAATGAAAAGGGCATGATTTTCCTAAGGATAAGGGGGGGGGGGATGAATTGTCTAACCGTGGGAGCCATTGGGAAAAGCCATGTGTTAAGTGTTAAACCCTTTTGGTTGTCACCCACCCTTTTTGTCTTACTCACCTTTCCTTGTCTTATCATCCAACTACCATAGTAAACCTCTGATGTTAGTTGGGGCAGTTATGCTGGGTAGTGGTGAGTGTGGCAGGACCATCAGTCCTTGCCCACATGCCCACTCCACTAGCAGACTCTTCATATTCACGTCGCATGGGAATAGAGGCAACATTCCCACTCTCCACTCTCCCACGACTCCATTTCTTCGATGGATATTTCCACTCTCTCCATTTTTTTGCTCATCCTTAGGCAGGGACGTGATTCTTCTCCTCATGCACAGGTCTGAGTATAGGATTTTACCCACACAGAGGGAGAAGCATTGCCTCCCATTCGAGTGTGTACCCTGAGAAATTACCATTGGGTTGTGTTCTTCCTATTGTTCTCATTCACGATTTTCCTGTGCTTAGAATCCACCTTCATGCGGTTTGCTTTTGGTTTTCCTCACACAGTTGAGGAAATCCTATTGTTTTCCCCACATTGTTCATTGTTGTGGTTCGAGTTACATTTTGGTTTTGGTCTAGGTTATTTTTGAGTCATTTTTTCCATGATAGGGCCATGAATGACTCAGGGATCGATTCTTTCCCTTGTCCAAGATGTGAATCGCTTGTTTGACTGCGTGTATGCAGTGGTTGGTCTTCGAACTTTGTTGGAATGGGATGAGGGCTTGGTTTTCTTGATAAACCTGGTGTGTTTGGGAACCACACATAGATAGAGCTAGAGGGATGGATTTCTTCTCCACAACCCCTAAATAGCATTGGAAGGGAGGTCAGGGCTTAAGGGACTCCGTAGCAGAGAAGGGACTGATTTCCTTATGTTGGGTGTGTGCGAGTGTCCTAGAAGTTAGGATAGTTTTGGTGTAGATTCCCTTAGCTCTTCAATGGGATCACCAGCTTAGAATTTATCCTTTCCTAGCTCCCTGATGGCCTGATAAACCCAACTGTGTTGGCTTGGCTGTTTTGTGTATCCTTGGCTATGTGTAAGTCTGTTTGTTCCTTATTCCTTGGGGAATCATGCCCAGCTCAGGGGTGGCAGCATTGCTGAGAGATTAAGGAGCATGTTGGCCTATGGTTGGGTGGAACATTGTAGCGACATAGCTGGTTGCAGGACGAGCTCTTTTAAATATAAGTATTCTTGTCCATTTCACTTCTACAATCACATTTAATGTTAATGAATTATGATGAACATGTTGAATGCCTGAAGGAAAGTATGTTTGCTTCCGTTGTGTATGTGAATGATTATGCATATTAGCATGTTTTATGTTCAAGCATTTCGGTTTTATATATGTTCATGTTCATGGGACAGTTTTCCCAGATGGTCAATGGCATGGTAGCATCCTCTTTTCCAATCGGAGGATCGAGGACGTTACATATGCTTTGAAAAACAAGTAGTGAAATGTTCATCTTTTAGTGTGTTGACCTATTTAGGAATAGAAAAAATGATACATGACACCATAGGTGTAACTCACAAAATGAAACATAAACATTTGTTGGTAAGTTTTCCTTTAATCTTTGGAAGCATGCACCCTGTCACAAGCCCGAAATGACTAAGCCACTTCTCAGGAATTACCTCTCTTCACCTCACAAAACTGTCTATGAGTGGCGAGTAGTAGAATGGTAAATACAACTCTGTTCTCTATTATCTTATTAGAAATTGATTGTAGTTTCCTTTTAGAGAAAAACGATTCATATACTTAACAATGATACATATCATTTCAGTTTATTTCATTCTAATACAAAATTCCTTTCATTTTAAGTTATTCGAGATAACCATGGTATTACTAATACATCTCTTATCATGCTCATGTCACAGTTTTGACTCTCACCGAGAAAAATTACCTCCCAAATAATGGTTTGGAAATGATAAACTCACACCATGCCTAAGAAAAGAGGTAAGAAAAAATATAAGGCCACTGAGGTCTATTAAGATGTGGAGTTCATATCTAGTACTGAGGTCACATTTGAGGACACTAAGACCATCATAGGAGATGATAAAGAGTTCAAATGGGGGGAGATATATCAAATGATTAGAGACCAGAATGTCCTTAACACTGGTATAGAAGAAATGTCCTTATGTGAGAATATATAAAAAGTAGGCATTACTAAGGTTACCACATTCCCAAAGTTGTTCCCATGTGCAGAAATTATCCACTGGATTTTACCCCAGACAAACCCCACCACAATGATTATTTCCAATATAAAGGGGGAATATTTTTCTTCTTTCACTCTGACCTACATAGGCATGGACTGCAAACTTCTTCCCCCACAGGTAATGATGACAGATAAGTGGGTTAACAAAGTGGACTTGGATATTTTGGAATGTGCCAAAAAGATGATGATAGAACGAAGACAACTGCGCGAAAAGGCAACTAGCGAGTACGAGTCTGTGAGATTACGCCCCCCTTTCAGGATCATATCCTTGATTATGAATAGGATTTTCGTCCGAGAAAATGGAAAGCTATATAAACTAAGTTGGATCCCGCTAATGTATTATGTAACCTTTGAAGGAAAAATTTTCAACTGGGCCGATATCATATCAAACATCTTGTCATCATATGTAGCTTCTGTAGAAGGAGGGATAACTCAAAAGAGGTGAGAATTCTACATGGCCTCCAACTTGATTGAATGCATCATGTGCATACACCTATTCCCCAATCTCAGGTGCACTTGGACACACACTGAGTCCCCTATATATGTTGCTTATCAGATCCTCTGGGAACATAGGTATGCAATTTTCTAAAAGTTGATATGTGAATATTTTCTGATGCCCTTGTACGAGCTTATATTCCTCAAATAGCCCAATTACTTCTTAGATAACACCATGGACATTGGTGGTGGTATGGAACCGCGTTCAAGTTTTTATTATTCTCGACGTTTCGATCTCTACTGTGAGATCATATTTAGGAGACCAATCAAAGCTTGGACATTATTTGTGAATATGGGGATTATTATTTCTCTTAGGAAGGAACTTACCTGAGGATGTATGGAGGTTGTAAAGCCCCGTCACTACTGCCCATATATGCCATAGACTATGTATTCCATAAGGAAGCATTTAGGGAGTTTTTCATAAATGGAATATGTAACTTCCTATTCAACATGAAAAAGGTATGCTTCCCGCCACTTCCCTTTTGCATAGGTAGTTACAAATGTAGGAAGGTCAAAAGTGCCCCTAAATTTCTAAAAGATTTGGAAAATTTTTGCTTTGGAGAGAAGAGTTTCCGTATAAATGATGCGGATGGAAAAGTTGCAAAACATTGTACGAACATTGGAATATGCTATGAATACTCTCATCACTTTGATAAGGATGAAGAGGTATACAGGAACTCCAACAACATGATTGCGCTGAGTAAGCGTTTCAATAAGAAAGGAAGAAACAATGGGGTTAAAGATAGTACCAATGCAACAGAGAAGAAGTTGCAGAAGAAAAAGGAAGAAGCTGAAAAGAAACGAGCAGAAGAGGTTTAGAGACAGAAAGAGAAGAATACAGGTTAAAGGAAGAAGAGGCATAGAGAAAACAAAAGGAAGCTGAGGAAGCATCCAAAGAACAAAATAAGGAGGAGGAGGAGGACAATATTAGGGAAGAATTGGAGCAATAAGTAGTTCAGAATGACCCAATAGACCCTCCTGCTTCGTCATGACAAAAATTTACAGGTGGCCATATTCCCTTTGTATAACTCAGTCTCACTCCTTTCACTCTATCTAAGAAGCACACAGTGTCTTGTTTGGATACTATATTTTATAATAAGCCCAGAAAGACCATCACGAGAAGGTATGAAAAACAATTGAAAACAACAATGCATGTTGATGTAGTTACAGTAACCAAAAATACTATCATGGAGGGTACTAATAAATACCCAAATTTTATGGCCTTCGTGAGTGTAGCAGCGACGCAAGCAAATGCCGACAACATAGATCATCTAGTAGAAAATGCAGAACATCACAAAGAAAAGATGTTCAAAATGAAAGATACTCTAATTAAGGAAAAAGGAGAGGGTATAGAATTAAAAAGAAAACATGAATCCACCCTATCATTAAAGGAAATACTCCAGAGAGAGTACCAAGCTTTGGAAACAGAGAAATATTCCTTATAAGTACAAGTGATGATCATGGAGGGAGAGAAGAAAGATTTTGAAGCTAAGATCTCGAAGCTAGAATCAAGAGAGACCACAGCAAGCCAACAGATGGGAGGATTGAGAACCCAAATGGAAGAGTTGGTGACACAAAAGGGATCTCTCAAAACTAAGTTTAAGGTAAAAAATGACAGACGGCTGGACATTACCCCTTTCCATGCCAATCTTGCTTAATCCCAAGAGAGATACACCAAGTCCAAATAAACTATCAGAGGAAATTTATAAGGTAAAGATGACAACAACAAGATTGAATGAGATTGCAACAGAGTCATTCAATTTCAGGACAAGACTAATAGAATTTTCTAAAAGGGTTCAAAGGAAGTTGACATGGGTGGAGGCCAATTCGACATTTCCTGAGCACTTTCCGCAGAAAACAGCCGAAGGCCTGAAAATAAAAATGTCACTCCTAGAATTTTTCAAAAAAGCTTCGTTAAGGTTGAACAATGAAATTGGAAATACCTTGGGAAAATGTACATATTTTTATAAAAAGATGCGACAAGTGCATGATATATGCAAATTTTATCCGACTACTAAGATTAATGACTTCCTAAGAAAGGACCAGCATGTGGCATATCTACAAGATAGATTATACGAGGATGAAGAAAATATTCAGAAAATGGAGGTCATCAAGGAGGAAGATATTAAAACTTGGGTTGCACAAGCCTCTATTAGCAAGTATATCTTATAAGACTTATATAGAAACACTCCAGAAATAGTGACACGTGTAGAGACTCAGTTGGACACGCATGAGGTCACTGTGTAGATGATGGAGCCCACAAATTACAGAAATATTCAGGAAGAAGCCAATACATGGGGGGAATATGTTTCTAGTTTGGCTGGGCTCACTTGATATTTTTTGTCTTTTATAATTGGTCATATTTGTCATTTTCTAGTGCAAAGCAATAAGGAAAAAAATTTGGAATTCCTAAATTCAGGGAATTCGATGGGTCATTGTAATTATATTATAAATAGAAGTAGAGGGTGCTATCACCCTGTACTTTTCCTATGGTTGTGGTACGAAGTCACAGGGATTACCATTTCAAACCAATCCTTAGACTAAATTCTATCCAATGTAGTCAAAGGGGACTCTCTCTTGTCACAAGAGCATTCACATATACATTTATCTTGATAAGCATTCGGAAGTCTAAATTTCTGATGGGACAAATTTGTTTGTAAATTAAAAGATTGAAAGACAGACATATATCAAAACCATTGGGAAATGGAGTCACAGTATGAACCATTCAAGGATATTACAACAAATAATGAGTAATGACTTTCCCATATGTATTCTGAGGAAAAGTAAGTGTAATATTAAGCCAAATATCTTCAAGTAATGGTAGGAGAAAAGAGAAGAATTCCAGTGCAATCAGGGGGCACCTATATGTGGATGAATCCATTCAAAACACCTTTAGAAGAACAACTAGTAACGGAAATGACAAAGATGGAGCATCTAACAAGGATAAATTCCATAACAACCATTATTGACGCATAACGAATGCTACATCTGATGAAATGGGTGCTTAATGAAACAAATTCTAGTACATACAACTAGAAAGAATTAGTAGGAATATACACATATGGAAAAAGATGTAAACATGGAACACACACTGAACATAAACACTGTGATGAATCTCATTAACTCAAAGAATAAATTTTCATTACTACTCCCAATAAATTTTGCAGAACTACAATTTGGGCACAAATGCCTCAAAAATATGAAAGTCAAATCAACGTTGTTTTCCTCCGAAGAGGTTATATTTATAATGTTATGGCTCCCGAGACTAACCTAAAAATAGAGCATAATTAGGTTACAAAAGGAATCAATCCCGAATCAGCATTGTACATTCTAACAACTGTGAAGTGGTGCATTCGCCATGATTTTTACATAAAACATGAAATAAGGAATATCGAGCATGCTAGATAAAACATGTAATGCGATGGCTAGGGATCATGCTTGCTTGACGTGAAAATGATGGCTTGGAGCACCCTCAATGATTTCCTGCTGACTCATCCCGACCTTTTTCTCCTTTTGCTTATGACTTTTATGTTCATTCTGTGTTTGATAATATGTTTTGTCTATGTTCACAGCTAGTGGGCAGGTTTATGTTCTTTCTATGTTTTGCTTTTTGTCTAGAGCCTCTATATCTCCTGATAACACTATTAGGTTTGCATACCTTGAGAAGTTAGTTCCATTTATCAACAGTACTAAATCCTTTATGGACTTGTCATTCGTTTTTGCTTCTGGATTCTTGTACCACTCAGTAGGGTAAGACGTAGGGGTAGAATGCAGGAACTGAAGGACTTACCAGGAACACCACTTTTCCTCGTCTGTATTCCAAAATTTAATCCTCAACTTGACCCATATTTGTCATTCCACCCTTCATAATTTCCTTAAGCATTACCCGTGAATGAGTACACAATCTCCAAGTAAGCCTAACAACCTATGGTCATCTCTCATACTAACAAGGGGTCTATATGCATGTTCTGTAAAATGCTGGTGAGATCTGTTATCCTCTACCTGGAATAGATGTCTCCTCTAGGGTATGCCATATTAGAATTTGAATTCCATTTATATATTCAATCAGTTAGTTCTAATAATATTTGCAGTAAAAGGAGTATGGAGATACAAACTAAACAAAACAAACCACACAGGAAACGGATGAGTATTGCTCAGGAATTTATAGTATCTTTCATAATAATTAAATTCGATGTTACAATAGTTTACATAGGAAAATAATTCTAATGCTTTAGGGAGAAATTCGAATCTATCCACTGGATTTGACTATATCCAACTAACTAACTAACTCATGGTGTCTCAATCAATATCGGAGTCCAACAGATCAACTCCTAGATGTCCAACCAACTCAATCAATCAGTAATAACTAGTTAACTCAGTGCAACTGAGTGTGGTACGTGGGAAAAGGAACCTACTCCACATGCATCATTGCATTAGCCATGCATAACTAGTGCTATCTAACTAATTGTGAACTAACTGAAAGTAACTATAGGCTAACTAATACTAACTAGTTTCAACTCCACCTAACTGATGGAGGTTGGTGCCCGGACTCCTAGTGGCTCCTAAAATGTAGGGATTGGTATAGGACGCACCCAAGCTGATGCATGCACATGAAGTAAGTGGAATTTAACCTCTATCAGAGTTCCCCACACTCCAATAACTAGTATATGTGGCCCCATTAGGCCAAGTGGACCCAAATAATTAATTAACGTTCCTAAGTTAGGATAAATTAATCTAATAGACATTTAAAAAAAGGAGGATTAATAATCCTAACACCCCCCTTGAATCCTAACTTGGAAAACTATGGGCCTTGGTAACAAGACCATAGGTCACCCAAATACAATCTAAAAGAATGTAAAAAAAATTTCTTAATACAACTAAGGAAATAGGGGAAAACCTCATGGGAAACTCCCTCCCTCCCCCTTAAAATAAGCAGAAATAGAAAATTGCAAGCTATATTTAGAAGAAAAAAGCTTCCTCCTTATAAAAATAACTTGAGAAAAAACACTGCTGCAAATTTGCAGCTCTATGCAGCAGCATGGTCCATTAGTGGACCTCTCAATGTACTTCTGAACTGATGACTATGTTTCTCTCTTCTGGATGGTGAAGGTAGGGAATGATCAAGTTTCTTATTTTATGGGCCATGTAGCTGATCATTTTCCATCATCAAGTAGCACCGACCAGGAGCTTTGTTGCACCATTTTATAGAGAGCGAATCTGTGAGAGATAGTGCAACATGCTCATTTTGATACTAGGACCTTGTTCTTCTTCTATATTTTGGACATCCAGTACCACTTCCAACTGCATCAAGAATATTTTGAGCCCATCTGGGTTTTGTATTTTTATTAGAAATGGGTATTGGATCTGGTTCTAGAATCTCTTGAGATTCAGTCTCAATAACAGGATCATGCTGAGTGTGATCTTCTTCATCTAAATTTGAAACCTATAGCACATCATCATCATCATAAAAAATAGGTGGAGAAATAGTTATACCATATTGTGTTGCTGGAGGTCTATCACACAACTGATCTTCGTCGAGCTGGAAACTTCTTTCAATGAAACATCTTCTGGTTGCAACCTCTATCAGTCACAGAAACTATGGAAATATCCTTTGATGTACTCTCCTCCTTTATCATATCTTATTGACTTGATCTTCTTATTGAAATTGTTCTCAACCATATCCTTAAAAACTTTAAAAGTATAAAAAAATTATGATTTTTGTTTCATGAAGTAGATCCAAAAATACCTAGAACAATCATCAATAAAGGTTAGGAAGTACCTGCAACCATTAATGGAGTTTGTGTGCATAGGTCTCGCTACATCACTATGTATCAAATAAACTATAGAGGCAACTCTATGTGCCTTCCCAACATCATACTTATTTTCTAGATGCTTACCTACCAAGCAACCAACACATAGTCCATTGGAAGTTTGGATGGAGGAAAAACCTTCAACCATTTTATCATTTTGGAGTTGCTGCAGATATTTGAAATTGAGATGGACAAATCTCTCATTCCAAATATTGTTGGTGTTGTTAGAATGAGACAATACATTTCACTACAAGAGTTATTTGCAATACCTTTCTCTACGAGATGTCCAGTGGATTTTTCCATAATCTCAAATGTTTCTAAATCGAATGTAAATCTCTTAGGAGAGCATGTATGAGTCATCTGATAAAAATAGAACAAGTCAGCAGCAAGGGAGGGCACATAAAATACATTCTTGAACTCACATGCTTCGCTCTGTGTAGCCAAGAATTTTGCACCTCCCGCAAACAGGAGTTGTTCCTCTAGTCTGAATGGTTCAGATATAGAACAAATGGTACACAACAAGATTGGAAGACATTCCCTAGAATGGGTAGAGATATGGAATCAAGTCCATTTCATACACTAGTATAGTTGTTTCCTACAAAAATCATCTTTTATGGATGTACCTGCATAATTACGAGAGAAACAACAAACAAGATCAAATAGAACCAAAATATAAACCACTATTCTATATTGAGGGCTAAGGAATTCAATAATAAAACATACGATAATGACACAATATATTTTATGGGAAGGGAGCCAATTTTGCAATAGATAATAGAGAAGAAGTTTACAACCTATGCCTTAGTGTTAATGTACTCCTTTACCAAGCCAACATCTCGTCCCCAATAGCTCCAACTTGCTCCCTAAAGCTCTCTTGAGTGATTTAGGACAGAATATCAAAGCAGCAACATAACTTAACTCTCTCCTCAACCATGGAGAATGACCCTGCTTTTATAGGCTTGGAATTGATAGGGATGGTTGATAAATTGGTGGGTGAGGTGGCTAGGAGATCCTACAAGGATATATCTCGAGCCAAACTGGCCCTAGTGATTAGGGATAAGGGTGCCACGGAGCCTTCTTTTGAGAAGCTTCATGAGAACCTCTCTCTTTAACTTTTTACCAAGGGCACTACTCTTTGCTCACCATGACAGAGTGGTGTTAGTCAAAACTGCGTCTTGATCAAAGGATAAAGGAAGTACCACTGCCTACTACCAACACATTATAGGTGGTGCTGAAGAAAATACCACTTTTTGACTAAAGGGTAGAGGCGGTGCTGGATTTTCACATATAAATTTGATGTCTGGACCAATATTCTTGCTTCACAATTTGGGATCTTATCACATGTTGATGACGAGATTTAGGTATAACAAAATCCCCCTCAAAGCATGAGGCTAGAGGGATACGATGGGCAAGAGCTTTGAAAGAGCAAGTTATCACTTTGAGGAAAGAATCAACTTGATCAGACATCATCAACCAGGTATCTGCAATACATCAATACTTTTGACTCATGAGAAAATATATCTTCATCATGGCTGCAAACCAATACAAGGCAGATCCATGAGAGAGATAAAAACACATGGCTACTAGAATACAACGTAGATCCATGTGATAAAGGACTCAAACTTGGACATGGCTACCGGATATACAATGTAGATCTATGTCATACAGATGCAAATTTGAGCATAGCCATGACCATACAAATGTGGATCCATGCTGGTACTTCATACAATATACTCCATTGCAACCTGGGGAGGAAGCTATGAGTGCTTTTCAACAAATACCTAGGGTCTTCGTCTCGTATTCCAAAAAGTACAATTCTATTCATGTGATTGTAATGATCTGAAGTCGAACAGGGTAGAAACCACTTGATTACCGGTCAATAATGTGAACCGTTAACAAGTGCGAGGGAGATCACCATTAATGTCAATGATTCCCAAGGTACTCTAGTACAATATAATAAGTGTGAATAGATGTTTTGATGTTGAACACTTAGTTGAATCTCTTAATCAAAGTTCAATGATGTGAACCTATGTCGAGAGTAAGAGAATCCATCATTGAGGCATACAGATCTCAAGGTACTAAAATTGTTTCTAAGACTAATTCCTGGATGATGAGTTGATGTTGATAGGAATAGTCTCGTCAAAGGAGGGCCATGATGAATCCCACATCGATGACACGAAAATCAAAAAAAAGTTTTGGAATGTTGTAGATAATGTAACCATCAGACTGACTCAAAAGTAATGACAAGAAAGTTGTTTTAGCTGCAGAGGTAAAATTCTAACTTTCCTTTGAACATCGGGCGGCATGACAAAAGACTTGGTAGCATTTACTCAACGCGGCAGAACACAATACAACAATGAAAAATGCAATCTTTGAAAGAATCAAAGGAGTGACATGAATCATGAAAGTGGATCGACTCAGAGACAAGCTGATTTACCCAATTAACTGAATGAAATGCAGACAAGTGCCATGTTCAAAGGTGACGAGAAACTGCCATCTTATTTGCAAAATGAATTGATTCCATTTCCTTAATTCCCCCATCATGATTGATGAGTTCCTCTTTTCATTTTTATGATTTAAAAGAGGGTACCAAACACTCGTTGTATCTCATCCGAATACAAGTCCATTCTCATACGTTTTATGAACCTGAGAAAGGAGGGGCTCGTTCCTGAAAAAGGGTCTCTTAGTGTTTAGTTTAATGAGTCCAATGAAAGTTAACTTGGTATCGTTCACATTTAAAGAGTCTGAAAGAAGACAGAAGAAGACTCCAAAGGGTTCTTTTCCGTAAATAGTCCGTCCAAACCAAAAAAGAGATAACCTACCATTGGAGAGACAATTCTTCAAATACTTTTACGAGTATGAAGAAGACAAGTACTCGACAATATTTTCATATTTACGGAGTCCGAAAAGAGTTTAAAGGAGACTCCATTAGGTCTCTTTTCACGATGAAAGGTTTTACACATCTGAAAAGAATTAGAAAAAGACTATGAACTTTGATACTGAGTTTTGAGAGCATGATCAAAGTATTGAAATGAATAATCAGAGACTTTTTTCGTTTTTCAAAAGTGCGAAAAAGTAAAAAAATGAACTTCCCCATAGACTTTACTGCTTATTTCTACCCCTGCAACACTTGAAAACGACCATTAGTTTCCCAAAATATTCAAAAAAATGACTTTTATAAACTATATAAAAGGGTGTTTTTATAAAAGTGATTTTAAAACATTAAAAACCCTAAAAATAGGCTATAAAAGCTAAGTAAAATAGTACAAACAACTCATTTCACTATTTACCAACCTTGGAGAGCATTTTGGGTAGTTTGGAGCCAAAACTTCGGCTAGAGATTACGGGAGCATCCACTGTCCATTTTTTGCATCGTCAAGTTCAGTTAAAAGCCAAAAACCTTCTCTTTGTTTTCTTGGTTTCCAATTTTTAATTTTCATGGTTTTTTCAGCTCATAGGCCAAACCTAGATTAGGAAATATGGGCACCGCTGCTAGCTCTTACGAGAAAGGCAGTGCTCGAAAGAAACCATGTTTTTTAAGTTTGACATAGGCGGTGGCACCACTCTATCTTAACTAGGCAGAGAAAGTGCTGACCGTGGGCATAAAAAAACATTTGTACCAGCCAAAATAAAAGTTTATAAGCAATTTTAAGGATTTGGAATGCTTCTAAATGGATTTTAAATTGTTTTTGGCAGGTTTATCAGATCAAAAAATGGTTATCTAGAAAGAAAGGAAACATGATGAAGATGGTTTCGATGCCGCAAGAGATGTGGGTTGTTTGGGTGCCCTATAGGGTTGTGGTATTTTGAAGTTCTTCTGGACCCCCAACATGATTTCCCATCCCCGCTTGCTTAAATATATCCTACAAATGTGGAAACCAAAGCAACAATACTTTGAGGTAGGAACTCATGTTTTAACCATAGAGGTGGAGGACATCTACTTGCTGACAGGGTTGTCTAGACGAGGGGACCCTATCTCTCTTGCCGGTTCCTAAGGAGGGGACGTGACTACTCAAGAGTTGACCAATCAGCATTGTTAGCCTAGCACAAGAATGTTAGGTAAGAAGATTCTCATTAGGACCATGGTGGATATGCCACTTCGCACTGTTCTATTCATCATGCAGAGGTTGACTAGAATCCAATGCCCTCATCAGGCATCCTAGGAACATATGCTATATGCCCTGGAAGCTATGGAACCTATGGTTTACAACTGGGCAGAAGAAATTCTTCCTGTATTCAAGGACTAACTGACAAAATGTCAACAAGGAGAACTAATGCAGTTTGGTTTTGGGTCCATTTTACCATACTTCTTCTTTGAGAGGGTGCCTCTTATTAAACCCCAGGTGATCTTCATTGCGCTTAGGGATAGAGACCCATGCATGCTGAGGTGGGTTGATATCATGGCCTGTATAGGGGGCGATAGAGCCAAGGTGAAATTCAAGGTCACTTTCTTCAATTGGCCACATGACCAGATCCTCATGATAGAGGATTATGCCTAAACAGGGACTGATTTCAGAGGTGAACCTAATCTACCATTACCACTTGGTGCTCAGTGGGGAGATATTGGTAAGAATAAAAAACCCTAATATGTTGATGATTTTTTTTTATTTTTTTTTATTTTTATGTTTTTTATGGGTAGTAAAAGGACCTAAATTTGTACATGTAGATGTTGGCAGTGCATGACCCAGAGGATCTTCTCCTATGTATAGACGAGTTGGGGATCAATTTGTTCACATGGGTGATGACCACGTTACTGATTTGGAGGAGAACTTAGAGCAACTGACTCTTGACATTCCTAATGCGGCGATAGATGACCACCCCATGAGGTATAAGAGACATACTACAGGAGTGCGAGGCCACTTCAGCCAACTGCTTCGCAGGGTAGATGGTGTTACGGAGAGAAATTCCTATGGCTTGGGGTACCACAATAGACAGCTTGACACCAGAAATCAATCATTTCCTATATGCAAGAGAAACCAAATATATAACACTAAAGGATCTCGATTCGTACCTTATTCCGGACGGTTGATGTAGATCCCCGTTAAGCTTTCCAACTCCAGCTTGAATTGATAAATTGCTTCCTCAACATTCAATAAACAAGACAAGCATACTATATATAATCGTGTTAGACCTACTCTAGCATATATAATCAATAACATATAATCATTTGAAATCATCCATGGATCAAATATTCATTCAAATACACATTATTGGATACAAAAAGATATTTATATTAATATAAAATAGAGATTACAATAGAGACAACCTCTGTCGGCACGTCTGCAAATTGAAGAAACTAAGTCCCCCACTTGGGCTTCCACCACTTCAATCCTCCATCTCTTGATAGAAAGCTCACAAGCAAAAGGAAAGCTTGGGAAGAACAAAAAAGTGCTCCAAGGGACAAAGGGATGTAGACTCAAGTATAAGCTCCGGCAACAATGGACTATAGTTTTCTTTCTCTCAATTTCTCATGCCTTCAATGTATCCAAAGGGTTCCTTATATATCTCTTCAATGGGGTAATGAAAGGTTGAATCTGAGCGATCTCAAGGCATATGGAAGGCCAAGAGAAAAGTGAGTCGAATCCACATCAAGGAAAACTCCAAAAGAATTTTGCTTTTTGCACACATCCCGATGTACGTGGTTTTAGGGGTCAAACCCACGTATATACACGAGAAAGGGTTTAAAAGTCGCATGTGGCAATTTTTACATGTTTTTAGGGATGATATTGGAAACATCAAAAGTACAAAAATGGTCCATGGGGTCTAAGGAGTCTGCAGAGGGACAGGGAAGGCCATAAAAATGTGATTCACCATGTATGGTAAAATCAGCTATAACAGATGCCCCCTAATGTGTGAGGTCAGAGGGGTCATACAATGGTCGAAATACATTATAAGTCCATCCCATAAGTGAAGTGATAAAGAATCCAGTGGAAGAACCAGCCATCCAATCAGCACTATACAATGATACAACTCTACACATAACTGCAAATAGATATAGCAGCCCCAGATACATAAGAGTACAATGGCCATGAATAGGCATGATACAATATAACATATGTGGTCATCACCACGTACAATATAAATAGATCATAATCTTAATGATGAATATATACAAAGGATGATGATCTCCATGAAGACTGAAGATATATAATGGATCAAGATCTCCATAATGGCTGGAAATGTCTGACATATACTCGAATCAAGTCATAAGAGCTGAAATATCATGAACACTGGCACGATCGAGGAGGTAGCATATAAGAGATGCCGCCAATATGGAAGGTATTCTACACAAACTGCTATGAGTACATGTCCTACTATGTGAATAGAGGTGTCGAGGTCGAACATAGTAGTACATCGTCTGATTACTGGTCATTGATGTATACCGTTAACAGACGTGAGATCACCCACCGATAATGAAATGGGAATCAAGTTACTAGAGTGCAAACTAACAAGTGTGAATAAATGTGTTGAGGTTGAACACTTGAGAGAATCCATCGATCAGGGGACATTGATGTATTCTCAAAAACTGTCGATGGCGAGAGAACCTGCCACTGATGATTGCAAGTCTCAAGGCACTCAAACATGACTCTAGATTCCTATCCCATAATAAATGATCTGAAGTCCGTGGGATGAAATCCACTGGAAGGAGGGCATTAAGGCATCCCCCATCATCCAACACGAGGTACTCAACAAAGCTGTATAATGTGGAAGGACTCAATCATAAGGTGCACGAACTAGTAACTATACTGGGAATGGGCGACATGCAAAGTCAAGATAGCTAAGGAATGTCCGACTCAAGTTTCAACTTCCTTCGAACAAGAGCATAAAGATGAATGGTGACTAAATGTAGGCAGCATAGACTCGATATGAAAAACTAGGACATCTTTGTGACATAGGAGGCATCGACAGAGGCTCCATAGGGACTGGAAGCTTAACCAGTTGGTGGAGATAAACTCAGATAAATGAGTAGAGCTCCTAAAGTCAAACTCTTAACCCAACCAATGGATGTGATATACAGTGCTCTATTCGAAGGCGACACAAATCGACTGCTGCCAAAGATAACATCTTTTCTTGTCCGGCTTTTTGGTTTATTAAATTTTTTTGGACTTTTTCAAATATTTCAAAAGCTTGAAAAAGAATAAAATCACTTTAAAGTTATAGACTAGGAGGAGATGAGTGTAAAATAGGGAAACAAACTAGTTCCAAGCAGCGGAACATACCTATGCTCAATGCAAGGACACATGTGTAGGATAGTGACACTAGGGGGAAAGTCCCCTCCCGGTAAAAATAAGGAATCAATCTGCAAAGGATATATAAAATGGCTCTGCGTGGCTAGACGTGAGACAATATTAGGCTATATGGATGACACTCAAAGTCAAGGAAGCCGGCATAAGGCTCAATGAGGAAAGCAAAGCTCATGATAATGCAATTACAACTTGACATAAGGGAGTCCTAAGGAAATAGTCCAGCAAAAGATCAAGAGGAGTATCAGGCTCTTATGAAATGACATGGTGATACTATACAACGGACTCGCACATCCTAAAAGAAAAACTGTCAACATGGGCACCAAATGCAAACAAGGAGCTAACTAGGGTAGCCATGTAAGGTCAAGCTCTACCATTCACATCATGTCACTTCTAAAACATCAAGAAGGTTCCGTGACAAGATAGAATGGGTTCGTACCTAAGGTTATAATGAAACGGTCATAAGGTCATGCAAAATGTAAACGGAAATGAAACCTAACCTATATGCCAATTTAAACATCATACCTGAAATCGGCACGAATGGGTCAAAACAACAGTTGAAACGACGCTCAAAACAGTCTCCTACATCATATATTAGTCAAAAACGAAAAAGGGTAAAAAACGGTCCAAAACTATAGAAAATGGGGGTAAAAATTTTCAAAAATTTCTATAAATAGTAAAAAATTCAAAACATTATATAACATTTGAAATTTTTATCAAATTGAGTTGAGAACTTCGAACACGAATTCCGGGAGATCCAGCCGGCGGAATCCGACGCCGTTTTTTCTAGGTAACTTCCCATGCCCTGCTCTTTCATTTACATGTAAATTTTTCAATTTTACATGGTCTAATTTTATTTCTAGGCCATCCTAAATTATGCACCTCAACCCATGCGGAAATTGAGGATTTTTTCATGTATAGGGATGGCTATATGTGGAAAAATTCCCCAAAGTTGCGTACATACGTGACTGTTTAGAAAACAGTCGCATATGCTGCCGTGTTCAAGTTTTTATAAGACATCTAATGACCCAAACTTGAAATAAATGTGCAGGATGGTTCTAGAATGGAGGGAACGAGAGCATGGGGATGTAGAAGAAGCACTACGGGGTTATCTAATGGCACAAGAAGCTCTTCATGCATGCGGGATCTTCAAGTTTGGTGTCTTGGTGGCTTAAGGGCCAAACTAAGACTGCTACAGATGCTAGTAGACTACTGGGTCCTGACTTAGAGTCATTCCAGATCAATGGGATGTCCCCCACCATAGAAGTGGAGGACATATACTTCATTACTGGATTGTCCTGAAGGGGGGAAGTGGTGAACCTACGTTCTTGCAGGCCCGGAGGTGGCCTCACCATAGATGAGTACATAGCAGTGTATTGTTATCCGGACACAGAGAAGGTCGGGAGTCAGATCCCAACTAACTTGATACAGGTACTAGGCCTAAAGGCCATACTACTAACACTCAGCAGGATAGTAGGGCTAGCCTCACTCCACCAGGCCTCATGGCCCCTGATGTTCTATGAAGTGGAGTGCATGAGACCCATGGTTTACAACTGGAGCACTGCACTATTGAGCAACATGAAGCACCAACTCAGTGAGTGCAAGATGGGCAGGGTACAAAACTTCGGTTTCAACAGTATACTGAGCATGTTTTTCTTTGAGCGTGTTCTAGGATTGAGCCCTAGAGTTGGCATTCCTCTTCATAGAGTTCGAGATATGTCCCAACAATGTTGGGAAAATGCAATGCGCAAAATGGGTTGAGGTAGGGTGTCCAACCCCTATCCAGCTAACTTCTTTCCATGGTGGCGGCAACAGATAGTTGCCATCGATGATTACCCCTATGCAGGGATAGATTTTCGAGGAGATCCCAACATGCCTCTACCAACAGAATCAGCATACGGTGACATTGGTAATGAATCCCAACCCTCTTTTTAAGTTTTGTGAATTATTATTTTTTTGTGTTTTTTGATATATATAGACTCAAAAGACATGTTTTTGTGTGAAAACACATAGTGACATCCTATTATATTTACGCAGATGTATGACCACAGAGGCCTGAAGGTTTCCCTTGTCATAGACGGAGGGGAAGAGGAGATGACATTATGGGCGTGGATGTTGAGCAAATGCTCCAAAGCATTCATACCAACTTCATGCAGCTGACACATAGGGTACCCATGGCGCAGGTCAAGGACCTGCCTGAGGCCATGTAGCGTTAGGTGGTGGGTGTGCCATGAGCATGGGTGCGGTTGTTTCAACGGCTAGCTAGAGCCGTGGTGACATTCCATGATTAGAACCCCCCTCCTCCTCCTCAAGCTTAGATACCTGGGAGTGATACATTTTGTACAACCATGTATTTATATTTTGGTGACTCGGAAGCCCCATTTTTGTATTATGACACTTATGTATTATCACATTTTGGATTTTTAATAAAAAACTTTTATGATGATCGGTTTAGTTATTTACATGTGTAAAAATGTATGTTTGAGATGAGCTTATTGTTTGTGAAACAAATGCCAATCTAACACATAGTTAGCATATGAGTCAGCAACTTGATTATAAATTCTTGGAACATGTATGTATTTTATGTTATCAAATTGTCATTCTAATAATCTCACACGTAAGAATCTTCGTAATAATGTTGGATCCCTAACATGATACAAGCCATTAAGCTGTGACACTACTAACTTTGAATCAAGACATACCTCAAGAGATAGAACACTATGTAAAATGGCATCCCATAGAAGCTCGATAACGACACTATATTCAGCAACATTGTTTGAAGAGGGCCGTAAACATATGCCTCCTGAAAACAATACCTAGCCTGTAGGAGTATAAATCACGCAAGCAGCAGAGGCTGAGTGTTGAGTGTGGTAGCTAGCACCATCCACGATTCCTATACAAATGGAAGACTCCATTGACATTTTCCATAAGAAACGAAAGCTAATCAACAAACCTGATCACCATAAGAAAAACCTAACTATGCAAAATACTGTACAATAATATACAATAGTCAGCCCTGGCTGAGAATCATGCATAGTACTTTTTAATATAGAGCCCATTTCTAGGTTCCGCCAAGGCTGTCCCTTCGTAATCCACTAACTCATATGCACCCTTCTCTAACACACGTTTAACAACGTAAGAACCATGCCACATGGGGTTAAATTTTCCTGCCCCAAGGCTTCATTAGATTGATCCCACAAAAGGACCAAATCTCCTTCACTAAACTTCATTGGACGGACAAATTTATCATATTGGACTTTAACGTGACACTTATTCACTTGTAGAGCCCCATAAAGCATCTCAACGCTACTCATCAAGATGCTCTAAATGGACCAAATGTTCCTCCAATGGGGAAGTGTCTGGTAAGAGCTCTATGGCAAGTTTCAAAGAAGGGATTTCACACTCAATCGGCAATATAGACTCCACTCCATGTACAAGTTGATATGGATAAAAAATGATGGCAGTCTTAACCGTGGTCCTATAAGCCCACAAAGCGGGATATAACATGATATGCCAATTGGTATTGCTTTGTGTGATGGTTTGTTGGAGAATGGACTTGAGTGATTTGTTCACTGCTTCAACCTGTCCATTCGCTTGAGGGTAATAAGAAGAAGAATGCTCCTGCTTATACCCTAAATTCAAGGCTAACTCTTCCATCATCCGATTCTGAAAGTGCCTACCATGGTAAGTGACAAGATCTTTTAGAATATTGAACCGAGTAATGATCTAGTTGAATACGAAATGTGTGGCTATCTCACCGTCAGATTTAATCATGGGCATAGCCTCAACCCATTTTGTGAAATAGTCAATAGCCACAATAATATGATAATGCCCCCCAACTAAAGCTGGGTTGCAATCCATGAAATCAAGCCCCCACTTAGTGAAGGGACTGACGGTGATAATTGGATGTAACGGGGCAGGATGTGAGCGCATATTGCGTGCAAACACCCAGCAAGGGTGGCACTTCTTGACCGCATTAACACAATCCTTAAAGATCGACGGCCAGAAATAACCCGCTGTCAATATTTTTTGGGCTGTAGAAAGCCTAGATAAATGACCACGATAGGCCCCTCCATGGCAATCATTCAGCACAAGCTCAGCCTCCTCATGATTTAAACAACGACGTAAAACAGAATCTACCCCACGGTGGTACAATGTGTTATCCACTATGAGGTAATTCTTGGATATATGACATAATCATCGTTATTCATCCCGTGAAATTTGAGTAGGAACCTTCAATGTTGTAAATATATGATAATATCCCCATACCATGGATCCAAAGTTGAGATCAAGAAAATGTGCCCATCAACAAACGTATCTTCACAAACTTCCTCCTCCTCCTCGCTTGGGAAATCAGATATAAGCTCCGCAAAAATCAACGATTTTTTCAATTTTGCCGAAACAAATTCAATATCGAATTCTTGCAAGATAACAATCCACTTATTATACTTTCCCCCTATCATCCTTCTAGTGAGGACGAACTGAAATGGATTGACATGGGCTACCACCAAGGTCTAGCAAAGGAGAATATAGTGTCTCAATCTTTGAACCGCATGAACGGTATCTAAGGCAAGTTTCTCCACATGGGAATAACGGATCTCCACATCTATAAGGTTTCAGCTCAAATAATATATGACATGCTCCTGGAGCTCCTCATCCTCCTGAACCAAAACCATACCAATCGTTTCCATGGACACAGCCACATAAAGTAAAAGGTCACAACTATAGTCGGGTGGACTAATCATCGGGGCCGATGCTAAGGCTCGCTTAAGCGCATCAAAGGACTCCTAGGCTTGCTCATCCCAACAAAAGGTAGTGTCATTCTTCAAAAGACACATAAAGCCTCTAGTCAAATTGGCAAAGTTAACTACGAACCTCTGCAAAAAAATTTCCATGCTTTGAAAACATTGAATATGTCTAATGTTTCTTGAGGAAGACAATTGAAGTATTGCCTCAACCTTCAAAGAGTTGACTCTTATACCCTCCTTGGAGACAATGAACCCTAATAAGCGACCAGACTTCACACAAAAGATGCATTTATGAGGATTTAACCTGACTAAGTAATGGCGGCACCTTTTGAACACTAATTTCAAATGATAGGAATGACACATCCTCTGACGAGAATGAGAAGTGAGGTCATCCAGAAAGACTTCAATAATCAATTTTAGATCATGGAAGATCAAGGTCATAGCCCGCTGAAAAGTGGCTCTGGCGTTTTTAAGGACGAAAGGCATTTTTCAATATGCAAAGGTACCCCAAGGACAAATAAAGGTAGTCTTATGTTGGTCCTCAGGATTGATCTGTATCTTATTGTATCCAGAAAATCCATCCATAAAGGAAAATACCCCGCTTCCCGCACACTCATCCAAAATTTGATCAATAAATGGTGTGGGAAAATTATCCTTAGGACATGCACGATTCAAGTCATGGAAATCAGTGCATATACGGATTGTTCCTTGCTTCTTATCAACTGGAATGGGGTTTCAAATCCACTCTGTCAAGGGAATGAGATAGATAAAACTGGCATTCAACATCTTTTCTATCTCAGCCTTAATCGTGGGTGCTTTCCTAGGATTCACCGCACGCAAGCGTTGTCGAACAAGCTTAGCATTGGGATAAGTTTTAATTTCATGCTCAACAATGCGAGGGTCGATACCTGGAATTTCCTTGTATGACCAAGAAAATACATCACAAAATTCTTTGAACAACTCGGTATACTCTTGAATCTCAGCATGGGAACATTCTGCCCCAATATAGACATTCTCAATCTTTCCAGGATCGCGAGAGATATTGATGGAATGGTAGGAGATATATTCGCCATGTTTCCATCAACCATTGGACCAGGAGAGCTTAATGGAACCATGGGACTACCAATTCTCTCACTAAGAATCTCCCTAAATTATTCACACTCCAAATGGTCAATCTCAGGAAGGAAATAAGATCTATGATGCAACTCTTCCCAAGGTGGGTCAACTCCAGACATAGCCTCAATAATAGCTTCATCTGATGGAAAGACACTATCAAGGCAGTCATGTGTGTGAGAAGACTCAACTGCCCATGCAGGCAGCACATATGGGTCCTCCTCCTCCATCCACAAAGAGGAAGGACTAGGCTCTGCAACACATTCAAGATTAGCTTGATATGCTATCATAGTTGTAGGCAATGGCACGTTTGCTTCGATAGGCTCACATGAAGGACTTGGTGTAGAAAGAATCCAAGGATCTTTCATATGAGTGGTGCGAAAAGACACCGAACACAATGATGACGAAGCCTCACCAGAACTAGACCCGATCATAAGGACAGATGCAGGACAACTAAATGATCCCATAAGGGATGGGTACATGCCAACACCCACACTCCCAATTTCCAGCTAAGAGTGTGCGAGAATTGGGACAGAAGCTCCCGAAGATGTGGTAACACACGGATTCTTGAATGAAATTTGATCAATCATAACTATCTTCCCATTAAATGGAAAGCATACAACTCGAAATAGAGAAGAAGCTATGGCTTGCATACTATACATCCAATTCCTACCCAGTAACAAATTGTAATCAAGGGGCGCATCTACCACCTCGACCTCGATCGCGACGTTCTTCCCTCCCAAACGGACCTTAAGAGAAGGAAGAATTTCGTGCGGCTGAAACGATCTACCATCAAACACAGTCAACATGGTAGCGGATTTAGACAACTCGGGGGAACCCAAACCCTTCCAACACGCCAAAGACATCACAGAAGCAACAATGCCTTCATTAATCACAGTGTGTTTGACGGTCTTGTTAAGACATTCTACATGAATCAAGAGAGACACATAGTAAGGGAAGCGAGGCTATAGTCCCGTGGTTTAAAATTTGATGACAAAGGAAGAATTATCATCGTTAACACCAAGAGCAGAAAGCAAAGCCTTCATTTGTGAAGGAAAAATCTAAAGTACTTTGAGTGTAGACATCGCATAAGGAGTGTGGCCCAAATCCTTGACAACAGAATAGTTCTAGGCGGCTCGGGCATTAGGATTGTGCCCCGAACACTTTGTTATCCAACTTTTTGTACCATAAGTTGGGTTTCTTGAGGAGCCACCGGTTGATAGACTTGTTCAAAGTCTGATTCCAGTGTATCAGTCGATCCGTCTGCTTGTCTAGCCAATATTGGCTAGTCACCTTTTTATTTGAATAATTTTGACCATGGCCTCGCGGGGTTTGTAATAAAATGTGATAGTAGGATATTTTAGAGTGGTTCAGTATCCTGAGACATAGAATCTAAAATAGGGTATTCCAAGGAGTTTTTTGCCCCTAACAATTATGCTCTGCCTTTAGCCGAGTATAATTGACGAGGTTTTCTCCCGCTTCCTCCAAAGCTGGAATGCTCGATGTTGAATTCTGGGCCTTGGGGGGTTATTAGAGCCCAATTGAGTGTTATAAGCCTACTAGACATTATTTAGATAGATCATGGTCATGTCCTAAGTCATCTGGACACATAAAATAATTTTTTTAAAATATTTTTCGAACAGTGAATTTTTTTTTAAATTTTTTAATTTTTAATTACTTTTCCTAAGTTTTTTTGGGTTAATTTTTCCATAAATTAAATGGAAAAAACCCGTTCGTGAATCGGACTCAGAATTTAGTGATTGAAGGCTCTAACCTTAAGCCAAAAATCATTCTTGTTCAGCCAGCCAGTCAGAGCCAACTTTTAGATCAGCAATCGGACACATAATGCCTTTTTACTCAAAAAAGTCAGTTTTGAGTAAAAAAATGATTTTTATTAAAAAAAAATGTCTATTTTGGAGAAAACTAAAACTCTCCAAATTAATCCAAATTCAGTAAAATAAAAGGATAAATGGAATCTCATGGAGCACTTATGATGATTGTAGTTATCATAACTCAGCTTCAGTCATCATTAAGAGAGCAATTAATTTATTATCAGTTAGCAAACATGTCATCTCGAGCTAAATATGAGATGGAGAGCACTCATTGGTCCGATGATTTGATCGAGGTGAAGACTAAAGCTTGCACCATTAGTGGGCTTCCCAAACCTAATGGAGGCTCCAGCCAGACCTAAGGATGAGCTTACCTACATCACACATGTGGCCTCATCCTTGGCTTGTTTTCAGTGTACAGGTTTGGAGTGGGGGCCCCTTGCCTGGGTGGAGGCCTCCCCTCACTCCCGGTTCTCCGGTTTAGGTCTGAGCTCTTTGTTAGGTGGCTAAGCTGGTTAGGGTTGGTTTTTTGGTTTTAGGGTTTTAGCACTCTCTCATTTGTTAAATAGAGGCTCTTTCAGCTCTATTGGAGAGGAGAGTTTGGCATAGAAACTCTGTTGGATTTTGTAAGCTTCTTTTGTTAATAAAATATTGAGACTTTGAAGGTCACTTGATGGGCTTTTGGAATTGTGTCTTCATCTTATGTGAAGTAATATCTCTTTCACCCTACCCTTGTATTGCAATTTGATTATTATGTTTATTGAAGACTAACAATCTAGTACTTAGGCTTCTAATCAAATCTGCATTCAGTGTTTGTGCCTTCAGGGATTACATCTAGCAGGAGCTTTTGGCATCCAATACCTTCACCATACAAGTGTTCCATTATTAATATTTTTGTTTGCAGGGTTGCAAGCGGTTCCAGATCTTTCTTGCCTTCTCCAAACAAACTTCAAAAAATTCTACTGGTTACTTTGATTGCTACAAGTGGATCTCTATTTTCAAGGTTCTATCTTACCTCTTTTCCACTTTTGTAGAAGTTATCAAGTCATTTAAATCTTTATTTTAAGTTTCCTTGGCTTCTACTAAGTTAGATCTAGGCTTTCTAGCCTTAGATCTACTTTTTCAAAGCTAGATCCATCTTTCTAAAGGTCCATTTTTAAAGATCTAGTTTCATTTCCTGTTTAAATCCATCTTTCTTTTTGCCTTGGAAAACGTGCACGAGTTTTCTCGAAAAACATGCAAATTTTCCATTTTTTGGGCTTGCTGGTTTTCTGTATTTTTTATTAATTCTAAATTCTGGAAATTCATTAAAAAATCAGAAAATTTTCAAAATTTTCCAAAAAAAAAAATTATTTTGATTTTTTGACCTTTTTTCTCGAAAAGCGTGCCACTTCAAGCTCACTGTTTTTTGGGCTGATTTTTGACATTTTTTCATTAATTCTAAATTCTGGAAATTCATTAAAAAATCAGAAAATTTTCAAAATTTTTCAAAATTTTTTTTTTTTTTAATTTTTTGACTTTTTCTTGAAAAGCGTGCCATTTCAAGCTCGTTGTTTTTGGGCTGATTTTTTACTTTTTTCTGTTAATTCTAAATTCTGGAAATTCATTAAAAAATCAGAAAATCTTCAAAATTTTATTTTTTTTTAATTTTTTGACTTTTTCTCGAAAAGCGTGCCATTTCAAGCTTGCTGTTTTTTGGGCTAATTTTTGACCTTTTTCTGTTAATTCTAAATTCTAGAAATTCATTAAAAATTAAAAAAAATTCAAAATTTCTCAATTTTTTTTTATTTTTATTTTTTGACTTTTTCTCGAAAAACGTGCAATTTTGTACTTGCTGTTTTTTTACTGATTATCTGCAATTTTTTGCTATTTTCCAGATTCTGGAAATTAGCCTAAAATGTTAAAAAATTCTTTAATTTTAAATTCACAGAAAATCCCAAGTCGTTTCACCAATAATTGTGCATTTTACATAAAAAACGGTGAGCTTGCCTGATCCTTTCCAAGTTTTGATTTTGGGTCTCATTCCATTGTTTTGATCTCCTGTTTCATCTCACAAGGCACTTGTCTTCTCATCCACTTAATCTTTTCGAATCACAAGTTAAATTTGGTTTCCTAACACTCTCACTAGTCTTTGTTTAGAGCTCTTATCCACAGGTGAACCAAAAGCAAAACCAAACAAGAAAGAGCAAGAAGAACTAGATCCAAAGCCAAAAAAGAAGTCATTCTCCTTTGTACAAACTCATAAGAGTTTTTCATTTTTACTTAAGTTACTTCTCAAAGTCCTGACAAGGATTAAGTTCCAAAGGCGTTTGTACTTCATTAATAAAACGAGGCTAAGTGGGATAGGGCCTCCCATACTTGGTTTTTCTTCCCCATTTGGGGAAAAGTGTTTTTTGTTCTTAGCTTAGATTTATTTAGAGTACTTAGAGTAGTTTCATTTTTTTTGCAAAGTAGATACTAATTGTTAGATTAGCCCATTTTATTTCATTAACTAGGTTGATTACTTCATCTTTTAATTTTTTGTATCTTTCATAAGTAATTCAACTGTTTAAAGTAGAAATCTCTTGAATCTCACTTTGTAGATCAAGAGTGCTCTCTATTGGAGAGTTGTCTTTTCATTGTTTAATAAGTTAATCAATTAATCTTGAAAGTCTCTTGAACTTGCCGTAATCCAAGTCAAGAGCACTCTCTATCGGAGAGCATTCCCACTGCATATCCTTGCATCAAGCATATAGATTAGCTAAGTCTCTTGAACCACTGTCATAAGATGAGGTCAAGAGCGCTCTCTATCGGAGAGTTTTAATTAATTAACCCCATTCCCTCCTTTCTGAAGTATGCTCTGACCAATATTTGATCGGAATACCCAGAAACGACATTGGATCTCTAAACCCCACAAGAGGAACTTAACTAAAACTTTTCCCCATAACCAATGCACCGACGTTGTTCGATAAATACCGAAGCATGTGGGAAAATTCCAAGTGTGGGCGTTGGGATACCTAATCTGGGCACTGGTAGTTAATTTATTGAACACTTACCTTTGACCCGAGATAGGTCTGTCATGTCTTCGAACGGAGCCACTGAAGGTATTACCGGTTAGGACATCCAACCACCATATGTGAAGATCACAAACAAAAAACTCTTAAAACTTACTAAGAGCACTTGCAAAACCTAACATTCACTGACATCTTTTGGGATTCACATATTTACACTCAAAGCATCTCTGATAAGTTGACTCCATAGGCACTGGTCCCATCTTTTAGCATTGTTAATAATCTAGGCCATTTGTCCATCGAATGTTTGATTATAAATCATATCTGTGAATGCTTTATCTATTTCGTGAAGCTCTCAAATATTTGTCTATCTTTCAATTCTGGTGAGAGCAACGTGGATTGCTTTGTCTTGTGTTAAATTCATCACATTAATCATCTTAAATCACAATAACTCCTAAACAACACCCATCCGCATCCGAAACATTTAAAAATTAACGTAAACATTGAGCCATAGAAAATTCTTTCTTAGGGACTACCCCCCTTGGCTTCGTTAGGAGTTAGCCTAAACGGAGGAGCTAGGAGTAGGTGATAGTACCTAGCTCTGTGCTTTCCCCCAAGGTCACACCTCTCCCACTTTCTCAAGTGAGGAGACAGCTTTCAGAAGATTTCTGTTGCTGGTGTGCAATCGCCGGACAACACACTTAAGGACTCCCTTAGGAATGTGAGCTGCAACTTCAAGTTTATCCACAGGGTTTTCAATATGCAAAGGACTCTTGGGTGGAGCAAGTTCATTTCCAAGGTCTGGTTGTGATGAACCATAGTCCTTCGCACGAGTCACAACCTTAGTAGCATGCACCATATTGATGCAACCATGACCATTAATAACTTTCGGCGGATCTTGATCTCCACTAGACTGATCATGGGTCCTCGAGTTCATATTTTGATTATGAGGTAAAGGGTTAGTCAGCACAGCCTCGCCCCACACTATGAATGTCGAGGTTTCTTCTATCCGAGGGCACAAGTGAGTGAGGTGGTCATCCTTACACAAATTGCAAGGAAACTTAACCTTACATTTAGGCTGCTTGTCCCCCCCAGCATTTTGGGCGTTCTTGTCATTAGAATTGGCATTTTCATTCCTATTCCCACCTTACGATAGTTTTTACCCTTCTTCTTATTTCTTCTTGGTTGTTGGTTACCCTTCTGGTCCGACGATTGCACCGAAAGCACACTCGCTGTTTGGGTGGGTTGAGACAAAGTCGTGGCTTGTCTCGAGGAAAATTCGTTGATAGACAATTGACTCACCTATTTCACAACCAAATCTGTAGGTTTGGTACTCGTACAACCAACAATGCCATTGGCATGTGGTCCAGGTTTGATCTTAGGGTCGAAACTAGAACGCGGAGCGTTAGGAATGATCTCATATAACAAACCAAATTGAGCATAAATCAAATCCAATTCCTGCGCCCTAAAAATGGCTTGTTCCTCATTCTGAACTCCGAATGTAGAAACATCCTTCACTATATAAGGTAGTAACAACTTAAGGAGCCACTCAAGGAGAAACTCCAGCAGTATAAAAGCTTTAATCAATCTCTTCCGTCTACGCCATTCTTGGATATGGTCCGAGATATGCGTGGCTTTGTCTTGCTGAAATGTCGACAAGAGTTTCGTACCAACGTCGTAACACACTGGTAGCTGGAAGTGGTTGAGAAAAGTCATAGCTAGGTCATAGAACAAAGTGAATGCCCCCCTAGGTAACTCTATGTACCATTTTGCTGCAAGCCCTGTAAGGGTGCGTTGAAATAGCCTTAAACGGATCGAATCCTCATGTAAGGAATTCGAAGAGCACCAAAGGTGAAATGTAGTAACATGTTCACTAGGATCTTCTCTTGGTTTTCCCTCGAATTTGGGGATGTCCAAGGGAAGCTTTGTAGGGACAGCCAGCAACGCTGGGTCTTAAGATACCGGATCATTCGTTAGTCTCGACAAGTCAGGAAAATTTAACATTGCGAGGAAAGGGAGCCTAGTTTGAATAGGTCTATGAGACGCTTCCTGATAATTTTGGTTCACACAGGACTGATTACCATAACCACAATGGTCATGGCCATAGTATCCTCCTCCCGTTTGACCCATGTAGGGTGGCATGGAAGCACCATAACGTGGTGTACCTTGACTATTTGAGGCTACAAAGCCATAATTCAGGGAGTAAGCGGGTTGTTGATACCCGTACCCATAACGCGAATAACTCTTTGCATATTGTGGTCCATAATATGGTCCATAAGAAGTCCCATGAGATGTCCCATGAGAAACTCCATAGGTAGGGATAGACGTTCTGAAAATAGGAATATGACCTCCAGAAGTAGGAATACGACCTCCCAATACAACAGGAGGTACTTGACTATGAGATACAACTATGCGAGTAGCATCAGTACGAACATGACTCATAGCAACATTCCAGCCCGAAGGACCACATGAATGATGGGGAGGAATAGCATTCAAAGAACTGGGAATAGAGGACGAAGGGACATGTGAAACTATGTAAGTGGTATTCCCTACTGTCACTCATCTTGGTTCTAGTATCCGAATAGGACTACTAACACCAGGTCTAGGATGAACGTGAGATGTAGCCTCCACCGCCGGGATGGAGGGTGCAATGTGACTCATGCTCCCAAATCTCTCTGCATGGAAAGGAATGGGAATGCCCCTAGGCATAGTGCTAGGATCAAATTCTGACTCGGCATGATGTGCCGGATCGTGTGCAGGGATACCAGACATGCCATAACTAACATAACTAGTGCTTGCAGGTTCATGATGAGTCTTGTCGCCTGGCATCCAATACTGGCGACTTATGAATGATGGATCATACCTAGAGTGTGTAGGTATATCATGTGAAGGAGTGAACCTAGAGTGTGTAGGTATATCAGGTGAAGGATCATACACAGGAGTAGGATCTTGTTCCCCAACCTCCTTAGGTGGAGAAGACAACTCAGGAATTTCATCTTCATTATCTCCCATCATCTGTGAATCAATGTGAGAAGTAGTCCGCCTGGACTGTCTATTTCTCTCTCCCAAAGAAGGAGGATATGTAGAAGGAGAAAGTCCTGCTAAACGACGAAAACGACGTGGTGCCACACCCGAATCCACAATGACTCAAAAAAATTAAAAAGACTCTCTAATTACGCAAACCCTAAGCAAGCTAACGTGCATAGAGCATACACCAATATAATCTAAAGCTAATCACAAGCAAACAAGGGTAGATTATGTGAGCTCCCAAATGAAGCAGGTATGTCTCGCCTAGGAGAGGCTTGAGACTCCCATACACAACAAGCGGAGGTTCGTAACCAATTATTGTGGCCCCCAGCTTCAACACATATAGCGACTGTGTTGTCTGGCTCCAACTTGGCTGGGACACCTGCAGAATAACCCCTACAAAGTACCCCCTCGATAACCTAGGTAAGGAAACTAAGGTCACCTCAATATAATCAATGCTTAGGCAGATAGTCACAGGCGGGATTGACCATATGGGCAGGGTAGCAAAGCCCGAAACTCTCAAAAGAGCCCCCAAATACGAATACAATCCTAGAAATATTTTCGGTGCTACTTAGTTATGACTAGGGGTCATCCCAATCAATAACCACTCACACTGTCTCGTGCTTAACTCCCTTGTAAAAGGAGGATCTTGAGAAACACTAATTATACCAAGGAATTTCACACTCTCACCTGGACAGACACATACATGTTTTTATTTAGTGGTCTTGGAGAATTTACTCACAATGAACTATTCCAAGACCCTAAAACCTAATCTTGTTGGTGTACCCTATCAAAGAAAATAGTGTAATCCATGTAAATTAAGCGTTGATTTTATTTGGATTTATTACTCAAAAAAGGTAGATGACCGTGCAACCAATGGTGTTATGACACAACATGAAGTAAAATGCACACCTAACAATCAATGCAAATGCACTGTGTCGAATGAAAAATAGGGCATGCTACTACGTGAAGTGCAATTTTTTTTTCAAATGACAAATGCAATCATTCCTATATGAAAACCTGACTAATATTTATCTAAGAAAATCTAGTGCAAGTACCATGCAAAGTGCAATGCATAATGATGCAAAAAAGCAAATATTTTTGGATTTTTTGAATAAAAATGAGATAGCAAAGCAAAAGAATGATTCTACCACCCACAGACTCTGCAAGCACAATCAAATAGAACTTACACAAAGTACTAAGGTAAAATAACTCTAATGCACTAATCCCAAACTAGAAAATCGAAAATGCAATGACAATAACATTCTTAAAAAAAAATTATCCTCAAAAAGGTGTCTCTGGTTAGAAACAGAGGTGTATACAGACTCTAGCAATATCAAAGGAGACTCAGCAATCATCAAAATT
The DNA here is from genome assembly GCA_001517045.1 of Pseudotsuga menziesii. Lineage (NCBI taxonomy): Eukaryota > Viridiplantae > Streptophyta > Pinopsida > Pinales > Pinaceae > Pseudotsuga > Pseudotsuga menziesii. Next base: position 45,822 of record LPNX010284506.1, on the reverse strand, counting down.
CACCCAACAACAATCAATCTTCCACTAAATGGCGAAACTCAGGGCATATGCAACTATATGTAGAAAACCCGCGTATGTACGCGGATATAACAGTCAAAACCGCGTGTATATGCGACTGTGAGTTAAAAACTCGCGTACAGGAAGAAAAATGTATAAAAAAATGAAGGCAAACAAATAATATGAGACAAAATTCACACCAATCAGACATTACCAAGAAAACATGCCCTCAGAACGGACTCAAAAATAGAGAAATCAGAGCAATTCAAGAACATTGAATGCCGATAAAAACCCCCAAAGGACAATTACTATGAACTCCCCAGCGGAGTCACCAATTCTGTTACGGAGAGAAATTCCTATGGCTTGGGGTACCACAACAGACAATTTCAAATTCTAAATAAATAATTATTGAAAAAAACTGGGAGTTGATGCATAGATTTAACTGGTGGATAATATATGGATAACTCTTAGTTGATACTAACCCCACAGGTGTGGCTCAATAGCAATTGGCTTAATATAAAGTCAAAAAAGTCACGAGTTCAAATCACACCCAAGCTATTAGTACCAACCAAAACTCTTAATTGATACTTCAATTGTTAAACAAAAAATCTATTAATAATGCTTCTCTGGTAACCTATCATAACCGCAACTAATATGTTGGCACATCTTATTACTCATCTTCCTACGGTACATTCTATTGTTGTTAGTGTTGTATTTGTCTGTTCCATAAGAAACGAACAGTTACTTTGCCGTTGGAGAATTTTGCAGTCCTAAAGAAATTGGTAGATGTGTCGGTGGCTTCAAGTATTGAACATTATGGTTGAGGGGAAAATTTCTTTCCAGCTCAATGTTGAGGCCCCGTTAACTAAACTACAAGTATGGACTAAGCTGCAAATTTGAGCAAGTGGAATGGATGTCCAGCAGCAACAACATAACCAACAGCAGCACCAGGAACAGCATTCCAAGCATCAGTGCTGGGCATAGCAATTGGCTAAGCTAGAGGCAGCAATCAACGCGTCGTATTTATGGTGGGCGATATATCATTCATGATACAAATGGATTAACACGTTACACGACTAAAGGCTGAGATAGCACTTACGATTCAAGCAACTAGTTAATAAATAGCATGAGAGCTCTTAAAACGCCTTCATCACCTCTGCCTACACGCTGATGACAGCGGTTCAGTTTAATAAAAGGGCATGCACACTAACTATATCGTCCAATTTGAATAATAATTTTTTTACCAATTAAATAAAATTCATCATTACAATAATTATGTATCATATATTTATTTGTTCATTTTGTATATTAATTATACATGATTTTTTTTATTATTTAAACGAACAACAACCACATTAGTAATACATTTATTTAAATTATTATTTTTATGTTAAAAAACATTTAATTTAACTTTATATGAATAAAATATCTCATAATTTATTTATGTAAATAATTATAATCAATTTTTTTTATATCCTTTCAAAAGAAAAAAAATGTTCCTTGCTATTCATTAAAAATCAAAGGTAACTTGTACAATATCATGACATATAAATCATTTCACAATCCAAGGAATGGAACAATACCGGATTCCCAAAGGAGACTAAACAAGCAATACCACATGGAGAGAATAAAGAGCCCACTGAGAGGAAATCTCATATCCC
>LPNX010284506.1:0-24358 GCA_001517045.1 Pseudotsuga menziesii | reverse complement strand
ATATTTCTTGGTTCAACATTTCAGTTTCATAAACCTTCAGTACTGCTTGTAGCTGTTCTCATCAACGGTGTGAAGAAACAAGCACCACAAGTCTCATTCGAAACTGTTGCTAGGGATTTGATTTCATTTCACAGTTTTGGATCTGTTGTGAACCTATTTAGATCTGAATTAATTTATGATATGATATTATTTTTTTCAAATTTTAAAATCCAAGAGCTTTCAGTACTACTTGAAGCTTCTCTCACCAATTTCAGTGTGAAAAATCAAGTACCGCAATTCTTCTTCAAATTTGCTGCTGGGGATTTGGTGTTAGATTCCTCTTATGAGGTTGCTAATATTTTATTTTGTGAATCATTAGCTATTTATGAAGCTATATCAGATTATGGAGCTCAATCATTTTCTCTCCACAGTCCTAGGGCTTCTCTACCTTTGGTCACATGCTTATCTCCTCACAGAACTAGTAAAGAGGAAGACATTCTGTATCCGCTTGGACACTTGATCCTAAGAGTTGGGGATAATTTTACCACTGATGGTTTTTATTCAAGGATTCAACATATCAGTTTCTTGAGTGTTCCACACATGGTTCGAATCCTCAAGCACTTTTTCTCTCTTATCAGTTGATTTCAGTTGCTCTGCATGGGTCCAATTTTCATCCTGCAGTTGTTTATGTTCCTAATTCATTTGAGCACATTATTATTCTTCCAAAGAGGAAGATTCCTCCAAACATATTCATTTATTTTGGATTCATAGGTTCACATGCACATTCTCAGGATGCTGCTACATAGAAGAACAAAAAATTTCTTGATTTACTGCTTAGTTTGAGGGGGGGTATTTTTCCCATGAGGCTTTTCCCATTTCCTTGGTTATATTAAGCAATTACTTGATTGTACAGGGTGACCTATGGAATTTTTTTCCTGGGCCCTAGCATTTCATGCATCTTTTTTTACTTGTCCTGAGTATAGCTTAAGGGGGGGTGTTAGAGACATTTACCCAACATGCACACTTAATTTGGTCAATTTGGACTTGTTAAAGCACTATCCTAAGTTTAATTGACTTAACCAACATCGGATGAGCACACTATGATGTAGGAGCATAAGCTCAAAAGTGGAGACAAAGAACTTTGATAAGACAAAGAAGGATTTTCTAGAAGAGAGTTGGGTCTCTTATTTGTAATTTTTGTTTTTTAATTAGAATAGGAGTCAAATGGAATAAAAGAAGGCTTGATCCTTCATTTGTAATAGAAATAAGATAAGGATATAAGTAGTTGAGTTTTCTAGAATCATAGGAACAAAAAAAATTGAGTCATGGTTTCGTTAGGTTTTTCGATCCTGTTTTCATGGATCTTAAAAACTGATTCTTAGTTATGTAATTAAACACTAGTCGTGGGCAAAAAAAGATCAGCTTGGAATTTTGAGAGCGAGAGAGAGGTTGGCAGAAAGAAAAAAAATGTAGATTCTGGCAGAAATTATGAAAGTCTGGAAAACGTTTTGAAACCTGGCATTCAAAATTATTTACTTTGTGTCTGATCAAGTGAAATAAAAAATCATGGTTAAGCCGCTAGAAATTACACATTGGCCATATCTTGGAGTCGACAGTGTAGATCTATTAGTTCTTACAGGTTGTTGGTATTCACATTGAAATCGTGTTAAATTTATGATCATGTTGCTACAGTTTTATTGAAATTCCTGTGTGCATTTAACGTAACCAACAACCAAATTTATAAATGATTCTTAGTTGTTATATATGATGGAAAACCCCAAAATGTTCAGAGGTTAATGAAATCTCCATTCCCTGTAATCCTTGTACACTCCAGTTGTGTATTGGATTGAAATTATATCTCTTGGATCGATTTTTCAAATTCATTATAGAAGAGCCCACGGAAGATTTTGTGAAGAAATAATTTTGGAACGGTCAAGTTGGAGCTACAATTTGAGACCGGTTGGTTGAGTTGTGGTGTCTTCTATTAGTTTAACAGTTCTGCCTTTTGATGGATATAGTTAAAAAAAATCATGATAGTTTTCAAAGATAACTTTGCATAAACAGGTTTCACACTTCACCCCTGCACCAAGTGGTATCAGAGCTGAAGGAACAAGGAGTTTCTTTGCTGTGTAAAGAGGAATTATTTTCATTTTTTTTCCAAGGTCAAAGAAACAAGAGGAAGAAATATGAACCATAATAATTTGAGAGCAAAATTATTACCTCAGAAATGGATTTTAGGGTAAGACATGGTAGAGGAGGCCAAGGAGGCAGACCTATAGCCAATGCAGAAGTAATGGAGGAGTTAAGATTTCTGCGAGAAGAAATGACAGCCATGAGAGAAGCTGGAAGAAGAGATATTGAAGTGGGTGATGTTAGTGAAGCAGAAGCAGAAGAAAGGACAAAAGAAGACATTGGAATGAAGATATTGAATTCCATCATTCGGGCTAGTTCAAAACCAAGAATAGAGATAGCTGCATATGATGGGGGATTAAATCCTGAGGAATTAGTTGACTGGATAAATTCCATGGACAAGCATTTTGATTTTGCTGAAATACCTAAGGATAAGAAAGTGAATTTTGTAGTGACTAGGCTCAAAGGACATGATTTGCTCTGGTGGGATGGTGTACAAACATAAAGAAGAAGACTACACAAGCAACCAATCAAGAATTGGAGCAGAATGATTGCTAAAGTGAAGGAGAAATTTATGCCCAAAGACTATCAGTTAGCCTTCAATAGATAGATGCAGAACTTGAGACAAAGACTACTTACTGTCAGGGAGTATACCGAAAAGTTCTACAAGATAAACATTAGAGCTAGATACACAGAAGACACTTCTAAGAAGGTAGCCAGGTACATGAATGGTCTTAAATATGACATTCAAGATGAGATGAGTTTATTTTCACCCAAGTCAGTTGAAGAATCATACCAATGTTCTTTAAAAGTGGAAGAGAAGCTAGATAGGAGAAATAACTCAAGAAGAGGAAGAGGTTAGACTTACAGAGATAAGGGGCCACAAAGTAGAAGAGGAAAATCTTTAGTTCAGAAGGAAGAAGCTGAATCATCAAGACAGCTAGAACAACCTCAGAGAGGAAGAGACTTCAGGGGAAGAAGATATTTTCAAAGAGGCGGAGGAAGAGGAAGGAATTATGAGGTTAGATGTTATACCTATGGAAAGACAGGACATATGTCTTGGGATTGTCCAGAAGGGGCTGCAAGACAAGGAAATATTCAAGTTGCACAAGCTGAAACTAAACAAAGAGTACCTGAGAATCATGTTGAGATTCCAGGAGTAGGAGAAGCCTTGTTGATGAGGAGGACTTTTCTGAATCCAAGCAAAGAGGTGCATGAACCTGAATAGAGAAAATGTTTGTTCAAAACAATGTGCAAATCACAAGGTAAGTGCTACAAATTAATTGTTGATAATGGTAGTACTGATAATTTAGTTTCTGTAGAGATGGTTGAAAAGTTAGGATTGCAGAAAGAAAAACATCCTCCACCGTACAGAGTTTATTGGTTGCAGAAGGGACACCAAGTATTGGTTAATGAGCAGTGCAAAGTTGATTTCCAGATTGGGAATTACAAGGATCAAGTCATACGTGATGTGATACCAATGGATGCGTGTCATGTGCTATTGGGTAGACCATGGTAGTATGATAGGAATGTGATGTATAATGGCAGAGAGAATACTTTTGTCCTGGATAAAGAAGGCAAAAGACACACTCTTGTTCGTCTAAAGGAAGAGAAGATAGAGGAGCAAACCAGCCCAAAGGTATTGCTAGTCAAGGAGAAAGAATTTCTAGAATAGCTACAAGAGGAAGAGGTAAGTTTTACTATTGTTGGTAAACCTAGGACTGTTATAACCAATACTAGAATAGATGAATTACCTGCTGAAATTCAGAAACTATTAGAAGAGTATGTAGACATAGTTGTAGATGATTTTCCAAATGAATTACCACCTGTAAGAAGTATCGGTCATCACATATATTTGATTCCTAGAGCTAGCTTTCCAAACAAAGCAGCTTACAAAATGACTCCAGCATAGAATGCAGAGATCTGCAGACAAGTACAAGAACTATTGGATAAAGGATTGGCCAGAGAGAGTTTAAGTCCTTGTGCTGTACCTACAGTATTGAGTCCAAAGAAAGGAGGAGAATGGAGGATGTGTACAGATTCTAGAGCCATAAACAAGATCACCATCAGGTATAGATTTCCTTTACCTAGGATGGATGATTTAATGGATTTCTTGAGTGGTTGAAATTATTTCTCTAAATTAGATTTGAAAAGTGGATATAATCAAATAAGAATGAGTGAAGGTGATGAGTGGAAGGTAGCTTTCAAAACAAATATGGGGTTATATGAATGGTTAGTTATGCCTTTTGGTTTGACTAATGCACCTAGTACTTTTATGAGATTAATGAATGAAGTACTTAAAGAATTTATAGGAAAGTTTGTCATAGTATATTTGGATGATATTCTTGTTTTCAGCAAGACAAAAGAAGATCATATTAGGCACTTGAATCCGGTTTTAAAGAAATTGCATGATGAAAAACTCCTAATAAATTTGAAGAAGTGTTTCTTTATGAAGAAGGAATTGGTTTACTTAGGATTTGTAATTTCACAAGAAGGACTAAAGATGGACCCCGAGAAAGTAAAAGCAATTGAAGATTGGCCATCTCCAAGGAATATATTTGAGGTAAGAATATTTAATGGGTTGGCAACCTTTTACAGAGAGTTCATCAAGAATTTTAGTGGAATATGTGCTCCAATCCTGGACACAGTGAAGAAAGAAAACCAGCCATTCAAACAGACTATTGCAGTAGAGAAAGGTTTTAAATTATTGAAAGAGAAGATTAATGAGAAGCTTGTTTTAGCTCTCCCAGATTTGAGAAAAATATTCTCTATTAGATGTGATGCTAGTGGATATGCCATTGGAGGAGCGTTGAGTCAAGATGACAAAACAATTGCATATTTCAGTGAGAAATTGAATGAAGCAAAACATAAATATTCCACCTATGATAAAGAATTCTATGCAGTAATCCAAGCTGTGAAAAAGTGGAGGCATTACCTTATGCCAAGGGAATTTATTCTATATTCTGACAATCATGCTTTGCAATTTATAACTAATCAAGAAAATTTAAATCAGAAGCATGCTAAATGGGTTGAATTTATGCATAATTTCACTTTTGTTTTAAAGCATATAAGTGGAAGTTCTAATAAAGTTGCAGATTCCTTGAGCAGAAGATGTTTAGATTTGCAGGAAGTCCAAGTGAATGTTCTTGGATTAGAACATTTGAAAGACATGTATGAAGAAGCTGCTGATTTTAAAGAAGCATATGAAGCTTGTTAGAACCAAGTATTCAGGGATAGAAGCCCATGGATAGACTTCATGATACAGGAAGGACTATTGTTTAAGAGAAACAAGTTGTGCATTCTTAAGTGTTCAATGAGGGAGAATTTATTGAAGGAAAAGCATAGTGGAGGACTTGCTGGTCATTTTGGAAATGACAAAACCTATGCCCAACTAAGTAATTTTTACTATTGTCCAGGAATGAGAGTAGATGTATAGAAGTTTTTTGGGAGATGTCAAATCTGTCAGCATGCAAAAGGGAGGCAATAGAATACTGGATTGTATCATCCATTACCTATTCCAAAGAAGCCTTGGGATGTTGTAAGTATGGATTTTGTTCTAGGATTGCTAAGAAAATAGAGAGGTAATGACCCTATATTTGTTGTGGTTGATAGATTTTCAAAGATGGCACACTTTATTCCTTGCGCAAAAACTAGTGATGCCACTCTCATTGCAAATTTGTTTTTCAAAGAGATAGTAAGACTTCATGGTATTCCTATGAGTATAGTCTCTGATAGAGATACTAAATTTGTTGGACATTTCTAGAGGAATTTATAGAAGAAGTTGGGAACAGACCTTAATTTTAGCTCAGCTTACCATCCTGAACAGATGGACAAACTGAAGTTACAAATAGAAGTTTGGGTAATATTCTGAGAAGTTTGGTTAGTGAACTTGCTAATCAATGGGATCTAGCTTTACCACAGGATGAGTTTGCATACAATGACTCACCTAATAGAAGTACAGGCCTGAGTCCTTTTAAGATTGTTTATGGGATAAATCCAAGAGGAGTGTTTGAACTCAGAGACTTGGGAATGATGGAGAAAAGGAGTGCAGATGCAGAGTATTTTGCTACAGACATGCAATTGTTACATGAACAAGTTAAAGAATGATTGCAGTAGAATAATCTAAAATATAAACAGAGGACAGACTTGAAGAGGAGAGAAGTAAATTTTGAAGAAGGTGACTTGGTATTAGCATACCTGAAGAAAGAACAGTTCCCTAGAGGCACCTATAATAGATTAAAGCTTAAGAAGATCTGACCTTGTCGAATCTTGATGAAGTTTTCAGCCAATGCTTATGAAATTGAACTTCCAAGTGATATGGGCATATCACCTATCTTCAATGTTGTATATTTGTACCCTTATCAAGAGGCTGAAACTTCATCAACCAATGAATTGGATACATGACATAAAGTGGAATGGTAGAAACAGATCCCTGTTGTACCAAAGTTGGAAATGGAGAAGATCATAGACACTAGAGTGCTGAAGAAAACCAAAGGACAGGAATACTATGAGTACCTAATCAAGTGGAAGAATCAACCGCTTGAAGATGATACCTGGGTGACTACAACAGTCATACAGAAAAGTGGTAGAACTGTGGAGGAACTCATGAACAGGAGTTCATGAATTTGTTTTTCTCACCTGAGGAGTCTAATGCAGCAGCATAAGCTCAACAGGGGAGACAAAGAACTTTGATAAGACAAAGAAGGATTTTCTAGAAGAGAGTTGGGTCTCTTCTTTGTAATTTTTGTTTTTTAATTAGATAGGAGTCAAATGGAATAAAAGAAGGCCTGATCCTTCATTTGTAACAAAAATAAGATAAGGATAGAAGTAGTTGAGTTTTCCAATATCATAGGAACAAAAAACACCGAGTCATGGTTTCGTTAGGTTTTTCGATTCTGTTTTCATGGATCTTAAAAACTGATTCTTAGTTATGTAATTAAACACTAGTTATGGGAGAAAAAAAGATCAGCTTGGAATTTTGAGAGTGAGAGAGAGGTTGGCAGAAAGAAAAAAAATGTAGATTCTGGAAGAGATTATGAAAGTCTAGAAAATGTTTTGAAACCCATCATTCAAAATTATTTACTTTGTGTTTGATCAAGTGAAATAAAAATCATGGTTAAGCCGCCAGAAATTACACATTGGCCATATCTTGGAGTCAATGGTGTAGATCTGTAAGTTCTTACAGGTTATTGGTATTCACATTGAAATCGTGTTAAATTTATGAGTATGTTGCTACAGTTTTATTGAAATTCCCGTGTGCATTTAATGTAACCAGCAACCAAATTTATAAACGATTCTTGGTTGTTATCTATGATGGAAAACACCAAAATGTTCAGAGGTTAATGAAATATCTATTCCCCATAATCCTTGTCCACTCCAGTTGTGTATTGGATTGAAATTATATATCTTGGATCAATTTTTCAAATTCATTAGGAAAGAGCCCATGGAATATTTTGTGAAGAAAGAATTTTGGAACGTTCAAGTTGGAGCTACGATTTGAGACCGGTTGGCTGAGTTGTGGCATCTTCTATTAGTTTAACGGTTCTGCCTTTTGATGGATATAGTTAAAAAAAATCGTGACAGTTTTCAAAGATAACTTTGCATTAATAGGTTTCACACTTCACCCTTGCACCACACTATGTTGGTTGGCATGCAATGACATGTGTTTGAGCTACTTTCAGTTAGACTTAGTCATCCATTGCACTTCGACTTCAGTTAGGACTCAATTGAGTCAATCTTGACTTGATCAGTGGGTTAGCTAGGTGTGGTTACTGTGGACTACATTTACTTAAGCTACACCCATTCATTCAATTCGAATGACCTCCTTGGGAATTCAAATTGTCTTGGAATTCATGCATCTTGCATAATCATTGTATTGTATGATTCATTATTCATTGATTATACAGAGCTGCAACATTATATTGCAGCACCATTTTACCAATTTTATGCATATTTGTCTGTATTCTTTGTGAGATTTTGTTTTTAGTTCCTAGACCACTGTGACAAATTAATAACCAGTTCAAACGATGTTACCAGAACTTGATGAGGAAGGAAAATTCATCTTGGAGCCTGAAGAAATTACTGAAATACGAACTAGACAACTTCGAAATCGATCAATTTTAGAGTATCTCATTAAATGGAAGAACTTACCCACATAAGATTCAACATGGGAAGATGGGTCCTTTATACAACAACATCTAGAACTACTTCAGCACTGAGGACAACACTTTTTGAAGGGGAGGGGCATGTTAAGCCCTTATTGATGACACATTACACCATATAAAGTATCACATTACCCCCTATATTGTGGGGCATTACATATTAGTTATGTAGGCTTTAGGTCTATAGTGTATTTATTAGTTGTTATTGTACACTAGTATCTCCTATATATAGGAGGGATACATTCTCATTTTAGCATTATATCATATTATCTTGTCTTGTACATTGTGTAAGGAGGTTCCTCCCTCGAAGAGGATTGATATTTATCTCTGCTATTCATATTTTAGGCATGGATTACTCTCTTACTTTCTATTTCTTCTCTTTTTATGCTATATCTAGGATTTGGTTGCGTAACATTTGGTATCAAATCTCTCTCCTCGGGACTAGCTTCTGCAAAACGAGTTATCCTGGAACATTCGCTACAACTTTGTTTCTACAAGGAACCAAAGATCGAGGTTAAAAAAACACTTCCAAAACAGGTCGAACTATCTCAACTAAAAATGTAGATCCTAATCCATTACAGTTTCAGATATAATTGCGAAGGAATCGAGGTTTTTTTACTAGTCCTACAGCTAGTCTAAAACAAGTGTTCTTGGGAAAAAGGTCATATATGAGGAATCTGAGATCCAAATGGAGTGAGCTAGTTGCATATGAAATATTACGGACCGGGGTATATGTGGTAGAATTTTCAGATACAGAAACAAAATAGTGGACACGTGGCATACACTACAAGTTCACTCTTATGGATAGGACAAAAATAAGATGTTTTGGTATATTTGCAATAAATTTTTGTTGGCTCATCCAAATTAGGTAAGATATGAGGAATTGGAAAGAGTACATATCAAGGTAATACAGGACGAAGTTTTAGCTTCAGAGGAGTTTCAATTCAAATTTTAATTCAGTTACAAGTCGACACTAAAACAACCTCCCAATCAGTGATTGAAAAAGGTATGCCATTTTGCATTTGACTCACCACTATTATAAGGATATATTTGTGGTAAAACATAGGGTGTGATATTGTTAAAATTTACACAAAAAGGAAAAGGAATTGGAAAGAATAACACTCCACTCAAATCCCAAATGGGTTCATCCCCAACCTACGAGGAAATGGAAGACATTTCTTTTAGAGTGTCCAAGTTGGAAGATATGATTAAAGAAAGTGTGAAAATTGATGACTTTGGTAAATTATAAAAGAATATGGCTACTAAATAGGACCTCAAAGGGATGGATAGTAAACAAGATATCCAATACTTGAAGGATTTTATCAAGGATATCAATCATAACTTTGTTCCTCAACTATCTACTCAAGAAAGCGATAAGGAGGAATAGGATGACTTATTCCAGTCATGTTTGGAGAAAATTGAAAAACAATGGGAGAGTAGGAATTTGGAGACCTCCAAATTTTATGATTCACTACAACATCATAGGTTCAATTCAGGTCCAAGAAACTACTTTATCCCCAATATTTACATGCGAAAGTTTGATGGAAAGGATCCAATCACATGGGTTTTTCAGATGGAGCAATTCTTTTATCTACACCAAGTGCCCACTATGCAAAAGTTAACTATTACATCCTTTTATTTAGAACTTGATCAGTTTGTATGGTACCAATGGCTTTTTGACCTTAAAAAGGAATCTATTATATCTTGGTCTATATTCACCGAATAATTGATTGCACATTATGGGGATATAAATAGAAACACCTTCTTCAGTCAATTGGTAAATATTAAGCAAAAAGGTTCAATTACAGATCACATCAAGCAATTTCAATAGCTAAGTCTCAGAGTGAAGAATATTTCAGAAGATAATTTATCAGATCTCTTTATTGGAACCTTGAAAGATAACATTCAACATGAGGTATGTCTCTTTGAACCATCATTGCTAGAGAAGGCTTTCGTGATGGCAAGGAATGTTGAAAATAAAAATATGGCAATGAATACTAGAAAGGCCTTCTCCAACACATATAGAGAAAATAATGTTCCTTCTTCTAAGCTACCACAAAGGTTGACACCCCAACAACTAGATGAAATAAGAGAAAAAGGATTATGCTTTAATTGTGACAACAAGTATAGTAAGGGACATAAGTGCAATGAGAAGAAATTATTCTACATAGATTGTGAAGAGGAAGAAACAAAAGAAGAGGAAGCATCTCAACATGAGGAGACTTCAGAAGAAATACAAGAGGATACTTTAGAAGAAATTGCTCCCACCATATCTTGTCATGCATTGGCTTGAATTAGCACTCCTCAAACTATCAAGATAGAAGGATACATCAAAAAGAAGAAGGTAACAGTGTTGATTGATTCTAGTAGTACTCATAATTTCATTCAATGTAAATTAACCAAAGTTCTTAATTGCTTTGTTTATCTAGCACTAGAATTTCTAGTAATGATTGCAGATGGAGGAACTATAAATTGCTCAGGGAAATGCCATAATATCAATATAGCTATGGGGGAATATGTATTGAATAGTCCAATCATTGCTATCCCAATGGGTGGTGCTGATGTTGTCTTGGGTGTCCAATGGTTACAATCATTAGGAACAATGGATTTTAATTTTAAAAAACATTTCATGAAATTTTCATGGGAAGGTAAATAAGAGGAGTTAAATGGTATCACAAGAAAACCAAGCAAGGTGATAAGCTCTAATGGTATGAAAAAGTTGTTAAAAAGGGACATCAAGGTATAGTTGCAAAATTATGCTCATTAGATGTTCAAAACTCAAAAGTCCCTATCTCCCCAGATCTACAAAGGGTGATTAATAAGCATTCCAAGGTATTTGAAGATATTCCCAAAGGTATTCCACCTATTCGTGACCTTGATCATGCTATCCACTTAATTCTAGGTAGTGTTTCTCCTAACATTAGACCTTACTGATATCCCTATAGATAAAAGAGTGAAATTGAGCATATGGTGGATGAAATGTTAGAGGCTGGCATAATTAGGCCTAGCCAAAGCTCTTACTTTGCACCAGTGGTAATGGTACACAAGCCAGATGGATCATGGTGTATGTGTCCTGATTATAGAGAGCTCAATAAAATCACCATTAAAGATATGTTTCCCATTCCCATCATTGATGAATTGTTAGAAGAATTACATGGAGCAGTTGTCTTCAAAAAGTTAGATCTTCATTCCGGGTATCATCAGATTCGAATGAAGGATGAAGACATCCCCAAAACAACATTTAGAACTCATGTAGGTCCCTATGAATTTTTGGTCATGCCATTTGGTCTAACAAATGCACCTTCCACATTTCAAGGTTTAATGAATTCTATTTTCAATCCTTTACTTAGAAAATTTGTGTTGGTATTCTTTGATGATATACTAATCTATAATAAGTCTTGGGAAGAACATGTTCAACATGTTGACAAGGTACTACAACTACTAAAGGGGAATGAACTGTATGCAAAACCCTCAAAATGTTTCTTTGGGAGAAAGGAGGTAGAGTATTTGGGTCATACTGCATCTCATGAAGGTGTCAAGGTAGACCCTAAAAAAATTAAATCCATGATGGACTGGCCAATTCCCAAAACCCTAAAGAATATTTGAGGATTCTTAGGTTTGACAGGGTACTACCACAAGTTTGTCTAGAACTATGGAAGAATAGTAACTCCTCTAACAACGTTACTAAAGAAAGATGCATTTTCTTGGACTCTAGAGGCAACTCAATCCTTTCAACAACTCAAAGAGACTATGTGTAAAGCTCCTGTTTTGGTGACACTAGACTTCACAAAAACCTTTATTATGTAATGTGATGCTTCGGGAAATGGAATTGGAGTTGTACTAATGCAAGAAGCACACCCTATTGCATTCACTAGTTATCCAATCAATGGAAAGAACTTAAAAAATCCCATTTATGAGAAGGAAATGTTAGCAATACTACATGCCTTGAAGCAATTGTGTCCCTACCTTATAGGGAGACATTTCAAGGTTAAAATTGAACATGATAGCCTTAAATACTTCTTGGAACAAAGGTGATCTTCAGAAGAGAAACAAAAATGGGTAATAAAGATGTTGGGATATGACTTTGAAATCATCTACAAAAAGGGGAAGCAAAATGTTGTCGCAGATGCATTCTCCAACAAAGATGAGGATGTTGAATCATTACTCTATGCTATTTCGATCATCCAACCATATTGGATAGCGAAAGAAAATGATGAAAAATTATGGACATTTATTAAAAAGCTGCAATAGGATCTCAGTGCCTCTAATACATTTGGGTGGAAAGATGACTTGCTATGGTACAAGGATCACTTATATCTTGGTAAGAGTTCCCAACTAAAGAAAAAGGTACTTTCTGAATTCCACTCTTCACCGATAGGAGGGCACTTAGGGTTCTTAAAAACCTGCCACAGGGTAAAGAAATATTTTTTGGGGATGGTATTAAAACCGACATTTAAAAATTTGTGGCAGAATGTTTGTTTATCCAACAAAATAAAGTGGAAACAATTAAGACCCCTGGTCTCCTACAACCAGTTTCCATTCCAAGCCAAAGGTGGACAGAGGTCTCGATGGATTTTATCACAGGTTTACCAAATTCTGGAGAAAAGAGTGTCATTATGGTGGTTGTTGATAGACTTACTAAATATGCACACTTCTGTGCACTATCTCACCCCTTGAAAGTAAGCACGGTCACCAATTCTTTCATGGATACAGTACAAAAACTACATGGTACTCCAAATATTATAGTAAGTGACAGGAATCCCATTTTCACTGGAAATTTTTGGACCAAATTATTTTATTGTTTGGGTACTCAATTGGCTCATAGCTCATCTTATCACCCTCAATTTGATGGACAGATAGAGATAGTAAACAAATGTTTGGAAGGGTATCTTCGATGTTTTGTAGCTGATAAACAAATATAATGGGTCAAGTGGTTACCATTGGAAGAATGGTGATATAATACTTCCTTCCATACATCATCCAAAATGACCCCATTTATGGCACTATATGGCTACCATCCACCATCCATCACATCTTCACTAAGAGACTCTAAGGTTCAAGCAGTGGAAGACCACATGGACCATCAACAAAAAGTTCTTCAACTCTTAAAGGACAACCTGAATCTGACACAAAATTGAATGAAACAACAAGTAGATCAACATCGTAGTGAACAGAGCTTTAATGTTGAGGATTGGGTGTTTTTAAGACTACAACCATACAAACATATGTCCTTGAAGAACACCAAGAAGGATAATAAATTATCACCTAAATACTACAGTCCCTAAAAGGTGTTACAAAATATTGGTAGTATGTCCTACAAATTGGAACTACCTGCATCTTCATGAGTCCATCAACTTTTCCATGTTTCCTCTTTAAAGAAGGTAATTGCTGACAAGCTACCAGTTCAAACAATGTTACCAGAACTTGATGAGGAAGGAAAAGTCATCTTGGAGCCTAAAGAAATTACTGAAATACGAACTAGACAGCTTCAAAATCGATCAATTTATGAGTATCTCATTAAATGGAAGAACTTACCCACAAAAGATTCAACATGGGAAGATGAGTCCTTTATACAACAACATTCGGAACTAATTAAGTGTTGAGGGCAACAATTTTTTAAGGGGAGGGGCATGTTAAGACCTTATTGATGACACATTACACCATATAGTGTGTCACATTACCACCTATATTGTGTGGAATCACATATTAGTTATGTAGGCTTGGGGTCTATAGCGGGTTTATTAGTTGTTATGTACACTAATATCTCCTATATATAAGAAGGAGATATTCTCATTTTAGCATCATATCATCTTATCTTGTCTTGTACATTGTGTAAGGAGGTTCCTCCCTCAAAGAGGATTGATATTTATCTCTGATATTCATATTTTAGACCTGGATTACTCTCTTACATTCTATTTCTACTCTTTTTATGCTATATCTGGAATTTGGTTGCATAATATTTGGTATTAGAGCTCTCTCCTTGGGACTAGCTTTTGCAAAACGGATTATCTTGGAACTTTCGCTACAACTTTGTTTCTACAAGGAATCAGAGATCAAGGTTAAAAAACTACTTCCAAAATATCCAAACTATCTCCAGTAAAACATTCATATCCTAATCCATTACAGTTTTGGATATAAGTGTGGAGGAAGCGAGGGTTGTTTACTAGTCCTACAACTTGTCTAAAACACATGTTCTTGGGAAAAAGGTCATATATGAGGAATTCGAGATCCAAATAGAGTGAGACTAGTTGCATATGAAATACAATGGACTAGGGTATATGTGGTATAAATTTCAGATACAAAAACGAAATAGTGGACTCGTGGCATACAATACAGGTTTGCTCTTCTGGATAGACAAAAAATAAGAGGTTTTGGTATATTTGCAATAAAATTTTCTTGGCTCATCCAAATTAGGTCAGATCTGAGGAATTGGAAAGAGGACAGATCAAGGTACTACAAGACGAAGTTTCAACCTCATAGGAGTCACAATTCAAATTTAATTCAGTTAGAAGTAGGCCCTAAAACAACCTCCCAACCAGTGATTGAAAAAAGTACGCCATTTTACATTTGAATAACTTTTAGTAGAAGGATATATTTGTGGTAAAACATAGGGTGTAATATTTTTAAAAATTCCACCAAAAGTAAGTGGAAATAATAACACTGCACTCAAACCCCTAGAGGATTCATTCCCAACCTACGAGGAAATGGAAGACATTTCTTTTAGAGTATCCAAGTTACAAGATATGATTAAAGAAAGTGTGAAAATTGATGACTTTGCTAAATTAGAAAAGAAGATGGATACTAAAGAGGACCTCAAAGGGATGTCTAGTAAAGAAGATCTAAAAGACTTGAAGGATTTTATCAAGGATATAAAACATAACTTTGTTCCTCAACTATCTACTCAAGAAAAGGATAAGGAGGAACAAGATGACTTATTCCAGTCATGTTTGGAGAAAATTGAAAAACAATGGGAGAGTAGGAATTTGGAGTCCTCAAAAGTTGATGATTCACTACAACATCACAGATTCAATTCAGGTCCAAGAAACTACTTTATCCCCAATATTGACATGCAAACGTTTGATAGCAAGGATCTAATCACATGGATTTTTCAGACGGAGCAATTCTTTGATCTACACCAAGTTCCCATTATGCAAAAGGTAACTATTGCATCCTTGTATTTAGAACCTGATCAGTTTGTATGGTACCTATGGATTTGTGACCGTAAAAAGGATTCTATTATCTCTTGGTCTATATCCATTGAAGAACTGATTGCACATTATGGGGATATAAATAGAAACATCTTCTTCATTCAATTGGTAAATCTCAAGAAAAAAGGTTCAATTACAGATCACATCAAGCAATTTTAGTAGCTAAGTCTCAGAGTGAAAAATATTTCAGAAGATAATTTGTTAGATATCTTTATTGGAACCTTGAAAGATAACACTCAACATCAGGTGCATCTCTTTGAACCATCATCGCTAGAGAAGGATTTCATGATGGAAAGGAAGGCTGAAAATAAAAATATGGCAATGAATACTAGAAAGGCCTTCTCCAACACATATAGAGAAAATAATGTTCCTTCTTCCTAGCTACCACAAAGGTTGACACCCCAACAACTAGATGAAAGAAGAGAAAAAAGATTATGCTTTAATTGTGACAACAAGTATAGTAAGGGACATAAGTGCAATTAGAAGAAATTATTCTACATAGATTGTGAAGAGGAAGAACCAAATGAAGAGGAATCATCTCAAGAAGAGGAGACTTCAGAATAAATAGAAGAGGAGACTTCAGAAGAAATAGAAGAGGATACTTCAGAAGAAATAGAAGAGGATACTTCAGAAGAAATTGCTCCCACCATATATTGTCATGCATTGGATGGAATTAGCACTCCTCAAACTCTCAAGATAGAAGGATACATCAAAAATAAGAAGGTAACAGTGTTGATTGATTCTGGTAGTACTCATAATTTCCATCACTGTAAATTAGCCAAAGTTCTTAATTTCTTTGTTTATCCAGCACCAGAATTTCATCTAATGATTGCAGATAGAGGAACTATAAATTACTTAGGGAAATGCCATAATATCAACCTATTTATGGGGGAATATGTATTGAATAGTCCAGTGATTGCTATCCGAATGGGTGGTGCTGATGTTGTCTTGGGTGTCCAATGGTTACAATCATTAGGAACAGTGGCTTTTAATTTTCAAAAACTTTTCATGAAAATTTCATGGGAAGGTAAAGAATATGAGTTAAATGGTATCATAGGAGAACCAAGCAAGGTGATAAGCTCTAATGCTATGAAAAATTTGTTAAAAAAGGGGCATCAAGGTATAGTTGCACAATTATTCTCATTAGATGTTCAAACCTCAAAAGTTCCTATCTCCCCAAATCTCCAAAGGGTCATTAATAAGGATTCAAAGGTATTTGAACATATTCCCAAAGGTATTTCACCTATTCGTGACCTTTATCATGCTATCCACTTAATTCCAGGCAGTGTTCCTCCTAACATTACACCTTACTGATATCCCTATAGCCAAAAGAGTGAAATTGAGCATATGGTGGATGAAATGTTAGAGGCTGGAATAATTAGGACTAGCCAAATTTCTTACTCTACACCAGTGCTTATGGTATGCAATCCAGAAGGATCATGGAGTATGTGTCCTAATTATAGAGAGCTCAACAAAATCGCCATTAAAGATAAGTTTCCCATTCTTGTCATTGATGAGTTGTTAGACGAATTACATGGAGCAGTTGTCTTCACAAAGTTAGATCTTTGTTCTTGGTATCATCAGATTTGGTTGAAGGATGAAGACATCCCCAAAAAAACATTCAGAACTCATGTAGGTCACTATGAATTTTTTGTCATGCCATTTGGTCTAACAAATGCACCTTCCAGATTTTAAGGTTTAATGAATTCTATTTTCAAGCCTTTCCTTATAAAATTTGTGCTAGTATTCTTTGATGATATACTAATCTTTAGTAAGTATTGGAAAGAACATGTTCAACATGTTGACAGGATACTACAACTACTAAAGGAGAACAAACTGTATACAAAACCCTCAAAATAACTATTTGGGAGAAAGGAGGTGTTTGGATCATATTTTATCTCATGAAGGTGTCAAGGTAGACCCTAAAAAAATTAAATCCATGATGGACTAGACAATTCCTGAAACCCTAAAGAATTTTCGAGGATTCTTAGGTCTGACAGGGTACTATCGCAAGTTTGTTTGGAACTATGGAAGAATAGAAGCTCCTCTAACAGTGTTACTGAAGAAAGATGCATTTTCTTGGACTTGAGAGGCACCTCAAGCCTTTCAACAACTCAAAGAGACCATGTGTAAAGATCCTATTTTGGCGACACCAGACTTCACAAAACCTTTATTGTGGAATGTGATGCTTCAGGAAATGGAATTGGAGCTCTACTAATGCAAAAAGGATACCCTATTTCCTTCACTATTCATCCAATCAAGGGAAGGAACTTAAAAAATCCCATTTATGAGAAGGAAATGTTGGCAATACTACATGCCTTGAAGCAATGGTGCCCCTACCTTATAGGGAGACATTTCAAGGTTAAAACTGATCATGATAGCCTTAAATACTTCTTGGAACAAAGGATATCTTCAGAAGAGCAAAAAAAATGGGAAACAAAGATGTTGGGATATGAATTTGAAATCATCTACAAAAAGGGGAAACAAAATGTTGTCATAGATGCACTCTCCAAGAAAGATGAGGATGTTGAAGCATTACTCTATGCTAATTGGATAGCCGAAGCAAATGATGAAATAATATGGACATTTATTCAAAAGATTCAATAGGATACCAATGCCTCCAATACATTTAGGTGGAAAGATGACTTGCTATGGTACAATGATCACTTATATATTGGTAAGAGTTCCCAACTCAAGCAAAAGGTACTTTCTGAATTCCACTCTTCACCGATAGGAGGGAACTCAGGGTTCTTAAAAACCTACCATAGGGTAAATAAAGATTTTTTTTGGGATGGTCTTAAACTAATGTTCAAAAAATTGTGGCTGAATGTGTGGTTTGCCAACAAAATAAAGTGGAAACAATTAAGACCCATAGTCTCCTACAACCACTTTCCATTCCAAGCCAAAGGTGGAAAGAGATATTGATGGATTTTACCATAGGTTTACGAAAGTATGAAGGAAAGAGTGTCATCATGGTGGTTGTTAATAGACTTACTAAATATACACACTTATGTGCACTATCTCACCCCTTCAAAGCAAGCACAATCACCAATTATTTTATGGAGATAGTACACAAACTACATGGTACTCCAAATATTATAGTAAGTGACAGGGATCCCATTTTCACTGGAAATTTTTGGACCAAATTATTTTATTGTTTGGGTACTCAAATGGTTCATAGCTCATCTTATCACCCTCAATCTGATGGATAGACAAATATAGTGAACAAATGTTTGGAAGGTTATCTTTGATGTTTTGCAACTGATAAACAAAAAAATGGGCCAAGTGGTTACCATTGGCAGAATGATGGTATTATACTTCCTTCCATACATTATCCAAAATTAACCCATTCATGGCACTATATGGCTACCATCCACCATACATCACATATTCACTAAGAGACTCTAAGGTTCAAGTAGTGGAAGACCACATGGAGCATCAACAACAAGTTCTTCAACTCTTAAAGGACAACTTGAATCTAGAACAAAATCGATTGAAACAACAAGCATATCAACACCATAGCGAATGAAGATTTAATGTTGGGGATTGGGTGTTTTTAAGACTACAACCATACAAACATATGTCCCTGAATAACACCGATAAGGACAATAAATTATCACCTAAATACTATGATCCCTACAAGGTGTTACAAAATATTGGTAGTATGGCCTACAAATTGGAACTACCTGAATCTTCACGAGTCCATCCAATTTTCCATGTTTCCTGTTTAAAGAAGGTAATCAGTGACAAGCTACCAATTCAAACGATGTTACCATAACTTGATGAGGAAGGAAAAGTCATCTTGGAGCATGAAGAAGTTACTGAAATACGAACTAGACAGCTTCGAAATCGATCAATTTATGAGTATCTCATTAAATGGAAGAACTTACCCACAGAAGATTCAACATGGGAAGATGGGTCCTTTATACAGCAACATCCAGAACTACTTCAGCGTTGAGGACAACACTTTTCGAAGGTGAGGGGCATGTTAAGCCCTTATTGATGACACATTACACCATATAGTGTGTCACATTGTTGGTCCCCATTTTGTCACCATTTTTGGGTTCAATACTTCGCATATTAACACATGTATTGTTACTTTTTAGTGTCTTTTGCACCATGTAGCTCACCATTCAAGCCTTAGGTATGAATAAATTTAAGATTTATATCAATTATGTTTACTATCATCATTTTACGGCTTCAATGGTTAAAATTGACATAACATGAAGCACATTTGGTGTATTAATTCATGTGTATTATTGTTTGCAGGTTATATGGTCTTTTAGGTAGGCTAACAAATAGACACGCGTTTAGCTAGATATATGGAGGGCGTATCCAAATTGTTGTCCAGATCACCAAAGAGGCCGCGCATTATTGGTAGCATATTTATGTGCAAGAAATGTCCAGGAACTGTCACCACCACGTGCCAGCATCTCAGCATCACTCTTCTTCTAGAAGAAGTGCCCATCTCATGTCTTTGCATGACACTTTGACACCAGCTCTAATTTGGATTCAAGTCATAAGCCACATCACATGCCAGAGGGAACCTGATTTACGAGAGAAGAGGAACTGTTAGTTTTTAGTTGTTAATGCACTTATTTGACATAATGATTGCCTTATCATGAAAAGCATTCGACCACTTATTTGACTTAACTAGATCCTTAGGAGTTCAACTTAAGACCTTTCAATATTTGGCTTATTAAAGTATTACCATGACACTCTCTAACTTTGCATATATTTTGTAGCAACTCTAAGCCTACTAACCCTGGTTGATAATTAAATATTAGGTAAATTATTCAAGACAATATTTTGCCCAACATTTTTGGTGCCGTTTCTGGGGAGTTGTTTCCTAAGGTAGAATAGATGTAGGCTGGTAATGGGGGAGCATTAAGATGAGAGGTAAGAACCTATGCATCTGTTATAACAGGTGCCTCCGAATCCAGTAATAATAGTAGCATAGGATAGAAAAATTTTGTTGAGTTTTTATAGGAAACATAAAAACCCCAACTCACTGAATAGGCATTAAAAAAAACCTATAGGAAGTAGTTTTTCTAGAGATATAAAGAGATTCTACGAAGGGAAATCATAGAAGAAATCCTGGCAGAAGGTCTTGAGGGCCTCATTCTTGACAAAGTGCACAAGAAGTAACCATTAAATCTTCCACTAAGTCACAAAAATTTTAGATGAAACAACTTTTTGGAGAAGCTCAACTTCACTGATTTTGTCAATCTTGATTAGGTGAAAGCTCTCTTTGACATAGTAACCCCTCAAATTGACATATATATAGTGGCATCCCCTACTCCTATAAGAACCAATAAAATAATGAGTGATCAAAGGAATATTTCTCCTAGAAAATCATGTTGGGTTTCCCCATTCCCACCCCAAAATAAACCTTCTAGGTACACTCACTCTAGAAATCAAACCTACATAAAAAACCAGGAAGAAGAACGAGCAACAAAAAGCAATGTCTGTCCAAAATTCAAAACTAAACATCCTCGATAGGAATGTCCATTAAATAAAATTCCTCCATGCTATATTTGCATGGGGCATCATGTTTTTCCCCAAAAGATCAAGATGGATTCTATCAAGATAGAGGTAAGCATTGGACTACTCTCTCCAAAAATCTCTTCCTCCTTATCTTTAAAAAATCATTGTGGGTTATCATTACTTATATATATCTAAATATGTATATATCTCTTTGAATAAATGAAGAGTCATTTCTAATCACTTCTTTCCAGAGGACTCTTTTCTATGTTTTCAAGAATAAAATAAATCATCTAACAAATGGTTTTGGAGAAGCATATATTTCTTTGAATAACTTATAAGGTACTATCTGAAAAGAAAAGTGCTCAAAAGACACTAATATTGATTTTGAAATTTAATTCTTAAACCATTTATTTTATGATTTTGTTATGCTTTATATACGATGGTTTGATTCAGACATGTACATTACTGATTACTTTAACAAGTGCTTAAGAGATCCATTCCAATTATCATGTTCTTCAGCATTTTCATACCTAGAGGTTACTAGCTCATCTACACTTGTTATTAAAACTTGATTCTTAACTATCTTTGAGGACACTATGAAGGAATATATTAAACCCACTCACAACTTAGGATAAAATAATTAATCATTATTTGATTAATTATTCACCCACTAGCTTAATTAGTTGGCACCTTAAAGTCCATGCACGCCATCTATATCCTAGGAATGATTTATTTCTGATTCTGGGTTCATCTAGAATTAGTATACATGACCTTATAGCAGATTCTGCTTTTTTCTGCTTTTTCTGCTTTTTCCTGCTTTTCTATGGATAAGATAAATGATAGTCAACTAGGAAACTGGGAGCTTTTGTTTCCAACCCATACTCCATTAGTTTTTCTCCATTTTCTAGGATTAGCATGTTATTTCCATCTCCTTGACAACTCACTCATGCTTTTTCCAACTCATGAGGTCCTTGATATATTTAGCAAGTGCTTTATCCACCTATGGGGGTTTGCTATATTTTGGTAAGTCATCCTTTTTGAGCTTTATGAGTTGTTTCCATACAATTCGACTTCCCCATGACGGATGTAATATTTATGTACTCTATTATTCATAATTATTCAATGGAAGGATACACACCAATATTCATCTCATCATTCATGTGATTCAGTCTCTTTTCTTCTCTCTTATTTTCCTGTGTATGCTTGTGATAATTCTTAGTAGCAAGATCTATTTCCTATGCTTATTCTTAGCATCATTGCACATAGCATTGATCTATTATTTCTACATGGTATCAGAGCTACAAGGTTGATCTATTATTTCTATAGAGTTGAGGAGTGCTTCCAGTCTCCTATCCCTCTCTGAAGAAGAGCTTCAAGATTTTCTCCTAGTTTGTTTTGTAGGTTGCAGAGATTTTATTCTTGAGCACATCAATTCAGCAATATGGATTCTTCATCAGCTATAATTCTTACTTCCTTCAACTACCACGAATAGAAAGAAAAAATCTCCATTCTATTGCGCTGTAGAGGATTATATAGAGTTACACTAGCTTTGGAGAATGATCCCAATGCTGTGAATGAGAAAGCTAAGTGGCATAATAGGTTGGATGAAGCCTATGGATTGCTTTGCCTCTCTATTTATCCTGATCTAATCTTTCATCTAGATGGTTTGACCACTCCAAACCATGTATGGACTCAATTGGAGTCTCTCTTTGGAGTCCAAGATAAGCTAAGAGCGCATCAATTGGAGATTGAGTTATTCTCACTGAGTCCAAGCAATTTCGAATCTCTTGAGGGTTTCTTCACCAAGTTCAAGTCACGTGTTCTAATGCTCAAGAAATGTGGGATTGAGAAAGTAGATGATCAATTAATCCTTTCCATTCTTTCAAAATGGGGTCCTAATTACTCAGTTTTTGTGTCTACTTTTCATGCAACTAGGCTTGTTGTTCCTAAGTGGAAAATGCCTTCTTTAAATTCTTTTCTTGATTCACTGACAAAGGAGCAAGATAAATTGATCCATATGGGTGTCCTTAATTTTCCAAATGGCAAGGATCATGCTCTCTTGGTTCAAGGAAGCAAGAAATTCAAATCAAAAGAGAAGAAAATTGTGAAGAAGCCAAAGTTAGAAAGTGAAGATGAAGATTTAATGAAGAAAGTTAAGAAGAAAGGGAGCACATACAAGTGTTCTTATTGCAGCAAGGGTTTTCATTCAGATAAGAAGTGTTTCAAGAAGAATATGGACATCATGTCTCAGCTTCTTGAGAAGCACAAGATCGAAGTTCCAGATGAACTAGAGAAGCCTGTTGATTCCTCATAACAATGTCATACTACGCAGTTCCAATGTGATATAACTTATGCTTTGAGTGCCAGAGTTCTATCCTTTTCTCATGTCTCTGATATAGATTTAATCTCTGATATATCAGAATCAGAAATATCAGAACCTTTCTTTGGTAATCCTCCTCTCAGTCTACTAGATTCATCTCCCAAAAATTGTGATTTTTCACTAGATATTGACTTACCCTTGAGAAGCTCTTCCTCACAAGATTGTATATCTGATTTAGAAGATTGTTTGTAGGCTGATATGCATGTCATGACACATATAATACCACCATCCATACCATCTACCATACCTCTGAATAATCCAAGGACTATACAAATCCCAAGATCACATGTTGATTCCTCATTGGTCTCTTATGAAGTGATATTTATCTTGCATGGTTTGAAGTCTTTCCTATCTTTCATTGGCTGGTTATACATGTTCTTAGTCATATTTGGACTGATATTAAACATGTTTGGATCTGTTATAAACACTTATGGTTCAAATATTATGCCCTTCCATCATTCAGATTTTTACACATATCAGTTTTCCCCAGTTGTTCATAATTTTCCTAGTCTAGCTCTATATCCTCATGGAGCCACTGAAGCCTTTGTCTTTGCTGTTCCATATGCTAATGTTTCTGATATATCAGTGTTTTATCAGCCTCACATCAGATCTATACAGGTGATACAACAGATTGGAAGATTTACATGTGATTCACATCACAATTTTGCAGCTATTCAGGGAATTGGGTGTGAAATAATGTGCCTTATTTTTTGTACTCTTTGGGAAGGAGTATGCACAAATCTCTTTTCCATTTCAGGTTATGTTTTCAGATCAGAGTTTGACAGCAGTAAGAAGCATTCAGATAATGCTCCCACTTCATCAGATGATGAAATATAAGGAGTCTCTCCTCTTCCTTCTTGCAAGTTCTACACTCCAGCACATGATCATGGAGTTCATGATTTCTTCAACAAGTTTTCCATCCAGAAGAAGTTCACTCAGCTGATTCAAGTGAAGATAAGGATATGTTGAAGACATACATATTTCAAATTTTGTGCCTTGTCCTATCTTGAGGG
>LPNX010284463.1:154503-170127 GCA_001517045.1 Pseudotsuga menziesii | reverse complement strand
TCATACAAGCAGATATTTTCACAGAGGTAATCCATCGAAAAAAAGGTAAGGGAATTGTGTCTGTTGATTGAGAAGGCCACATATAAATGACAGAGAGAACTGATAAAATTAAACAGTTTAAGAGCGAAGCACAAAAATTTAGAGTGCTGTTTAGAAGTTAAAATGAAAATTGTCACAGACGTACTATTATATTTTTAGATACAGAAGTCAGATCCTAGGCTTCATCTATTAATTTTGCTGATGATCTTTGAAAATTGAATATCATAAATATAGTTAAAAAGTTAGAAAAAAAGCCAAAAAAAGCCACATCAATAAGGATTATATCAGATTCATTAAAAAAAAAAAATTTAATAGAGAATAGCGTAGCAGTCATACAAGCGGATATTTTCACAGAGCTAATTCATCGAAAAAAAAGCCACATCAATAAGGATCATTATCTGGAGATATGCAACATAAACCACGATATTTACTTAGATACATAACTGGTTGAAAGACAGAGCCAAAAACACTGTACAAACTAGAATTATATATCTATATCAACGACCGAAGGGAAAAAATGGTATAAAGTACTCGGTGGGGGTAAAACCTATAAAGACCCAGTTCTCGGTCTATGGCCAAAATAAAAACAACATCATATTTAAAATACAGTATTCCATATCTAATGGTTGTAGGGCTTAAACCCGAAGTCAAAACTGAATCAGATTCATAAAAAAAAAAAAAATAATAGAATATAGCGTAGCAGTCATACAAGCGGATATTTTCACAGAGCTAATCCATCGAAAGAAAGGTAAGGGAATTGTGTCTGTTGATTGAGGAGGCCACATATAAATGAAAAAGGAAGTGATCTCATAATAAAAAAAGGGATGGAATAAACAGTTTTTTACACTTTATCATGGACTATATCAGCTTTTCTATACAGGAGTAATTCAAAATGATGTAACTCTGCATTTCTGAGCATAAACTATATATTTTCTTCATTTCTAAAATTAGAAGAGGGGCAGATGGGTAGTGTATTTACCTCAGTCGCAGTAACGGGAAACAGAAGGCCGACCGGAAGCAGCAACCAATGCGGAACAAAACCAATGTCACTGCCACCACGACCGCAGCAGCTAAAACAGCGAAACAGCTACCAAGAAAAATAGCCACCAGCAGAGAACAGAGGGAAAAAGTCACAGCCACCAGCCGAGACAGAGGAGAGCACAAACGTGACAGGAACCAACGGAGACAAATCGGAACGAAAACGTCTCAGCTCGACAGGGATGAACAGAGCGCATATATCAGGGAAACCGCCCGAGCCAGCACAGCGCAGAAACGCCACAGCAGACCGTAAAAGCAACGGCACCAACCCGAGAACAGAGCAGACCAGACCATAAAAGCGGACCAGCAGACCACACGAGAACAGAGAACAGAGCAGACCACACCAGAACAGAGCAGACCGTAAAAGCACCTGCACCGATGCAAGACGGAACAGATCATAAATGTCGGCGGCGGAATACTTCCCAAAACACAACACAGTGCTAACGTCACAGCGACCATCCACCACAGCCGACAGAGCCGCCCGAGCCTAAATGAACGGCCACCACAGCAACCCGAGCAAGAACACAGGAAAAAAGATCACAGTCTCGACCACCAGCGTACAAACGGAGCGCCTCCAATAACATCGATCAAACGGAGCGCCACAAACGTAATCCTCATCCAACGTAAAGCCAAACCATGATCAACATGCCCCTGCAAATAACTATTGCCAACCAAATCATCATCATCGCGGGCGTAAAAAACGTATAACAGTAATCTTCCGTTTGTATATATAGAAAATTCTTTCGGCCGAAGCATTATTTGGCCGAAAGTTTTTTCGGCCGAATAATTCTTCGGCCGAAAGTTTGTTCGGCCGAATAGTTCTTCGGCCGAAAAATTAATCAGAGCAACGGTCCTAGCCGGACGTGATTTTCCCGGCAAACTGTGCAAGCCGTTCAGTACGAGGTACAACGTTAACTTTTATCTTTCGGCCGAAAAAACAAATATTCGGCCGAAAAGTTTTACTTTATTTCGGCCGAAAATATTATTAGTTCGGCTGAAAGATTCTAGAATACGATTTCGGAAGCGCATTTGTCATGGAATAGACACCCAACTTCATGATTTCACCCTTCTATTAGTGCAAATGATGATAAATGTTGGATATATGGAAGGCGCTCTTTTGAAACAATTTTTATAAATGTGAAGGTGTTACTTCATATGTTTCTTGAACACTTGGTTGCATAAGTCATTGAAAAGTGCATTTTTATTGAAAATAAAGATTTCAATTTTTTTTTCAGAGGAAAAAAAATTGTATTAAGCTAGCTTCCATGGAATTGTGATTTATCATAAACGAATTTGACATGCAATATCTGGCTTATTATTTGTAGTTTCCTTAGGAAGCCTATTTTTAGACTAGAATTCCTCTAATAGTTATTTAACATGTTGTCAACACCCTTAAAAAACTACCAAGTTTGTTGAAATATGGAAACCGCCTTAACTCTACTATATATGTGTGATTCCAAACATCCTACAACAAGAGTCCCACTTTTAAATTTTAATGTAAAATAATCAATAAGCTATATTATCTACCTTCAAATTTATATTTTACTTTCATCCATTTCAAAAATGAAATATTAAAAGGGAAATTAAAAATAAAAAATAAAAAACATTAAATATATTAAATTATTCTCAGGTTTTTTGTGATGCCTTACATCACGATAAAAATGACAATTTGCCTACCGCTTACCAATTGTAGTAGTGGGATAATTGGTGATTAAATAGTCTATAAGCATAATCAAATATTATAGTCCCTCCTTCATTGTCAGCATTGGGGAAGCTAGTTGTTATCTACTGTGATCGTGATAAAAATTGGTACCCATGATACTTCAAGTTCAAGCCTTATGAGGCCCTTGTTGGATTCCAAGTATCTAGGTCAAAAGAGGAGAAACAGAAAATGGGTGATTTGATACCCTTCAAATTAGGATGAAGATCGATGGGCCTACATGCATTACAAGAGTTTTTGTGGAAGATGGGAAGATGCACTATAGGAATCTTGATAACCATTATATTTAACATCAATAACAAACATAATATGGTGTTATATGTTCAAGATCTAAGGGCATACGCATGATTTCCATCACATCTAAATGAGGGAGGACATGTAGAGAACAAACATGATTTCAACGATGAAATCATGAAAGAGGACACATGAATACAATGTATTGTGGGATTTGAAGAGATCAACCACTTGCATGCATTGTTATTAACATAACACAAGGGAAGTTGAAGCCTGATGGTCATTGGATCATGAAGAGGTCAAGGAACAAAAATGTATTTTGGGGTTAAAGACCAAGGGCAAGGAAGCCACTATCCTAATTATTATTGGATGAGGAACCAAGAGATTTATGAATGAATAATCCACAAGGGCGCATATCAATGTTATTCAACCCATTCATGGGGACATTGTTAAATACCATGCAATTGTAGGGCTCACCATTCCGACATTACATAATTTGGCCTTTTCTAGTGGTGAATTAAGCAAGTGAAAGGGAGTTCCAAGTTCAAACCCATGTGAAGTAATAGAAAACCACAAATATGAAAATGAAATCATAATGCAAGACTTTCAAACATAGATAATCAATACAATAACTATATACATGATGTTATAGTTAAGATGAAGATATCATGATGGGCAATTTTTGATTGTGCCCTTTTGTAGATCAATGATCTCATACACCAAATTGATGAAATTATCATAGAGATACTAAGGAGATAAACAAAGGTATGGGAGGAGATTAAACACAACTAAGGGTTGTCCAAGGTAAGTGGAAATGAGGAAGTTAAATATAGAGGTAAGTGGAAATGAATAAAAACCATGCCACATTAAATTATTCACATGAATTGAGGTGATTGATTGTATCAAAATGACAAACTATAATACCATCATGGGTTCCTTAGAAAGAAGCTCGTGGGTAGGATTGAATAACAACCACTTCTCTCAATAAACTAGTTGTATGAAATTAGTGTGGATAGTTTCCTTCACCACTTAGTTGAGTACCTTCATAGCGTATTTATGCGTAGGTGTTATTTGAACAACAATTTGGGTTCTTTTGGTGATGGATTTTCTAGTTGGTTTTATCTTGTGCTCTAAAAGTGTCCTTGTCTCTCCTTTCCTTTACATATATCAAACTTGTTTTAAATACTACTATCAAAAATTTCAGGGAATTACATTTAATTTATTTTTTCTCATTGATTTATCCTCAAAAGATACAACTAGGAGATTAAATTGGTGCAATGATCATTGTGATTTCCACATTTAGTGTTTTATTTGGATTATTAATGACTAAGCAAGCATCTTATATTTTGTGAAAATTACTAATTATTGAGTTTACTTGATTGTTTTGCAATCTTGTGGTTGTTAATGAAATGTCATCTAATTCAAAATACATTCATTATTATTTTGGGATAGTAATATGCATTCATTATTATTTTGGGATAGTAATATGAGACTCAATCTAACAAAATTCATTAAACGCAAATTACCATGTTATATTTCTTCATTCCCATAATTGGACCCTTAATAAAAAATTGTCCTCATAATCCAATGGAAATGCACCATTAAATTGTGAGTAAAACTATTGAAAGCTTTACTTTGGTGCTCAAATCTTCATCTCCGGTTATATAATCATGCAAACTCCATTATACAATCTAGGGTAGACAAATTTCAAAAATAAATCTATTTACAATTAGGGGCTCACCTATAGGGACGAGAAAAACATGTCCTAATGCAAGAGAGGCTTTGTTGAGGTGACAATGACATTTTCTCAACGAGTACCACTTGGAGGCATTCCTAGAAATATCCTAGGGAGGGATTTTTAGAAACAACAATCAAATAATGGCCAATTCCTTGAAATCTGTTGCGCCTTCCTCCAGAAACCATTCGACCAACGCTACAATCTAACTCGACAGCATCGGACTCAGTCGGACTTCTCCATCACGAGGTGGGCAGAAAAGTTCCAGTTTATGACAACATCAGGTTCTTTAATCCTTTATACGTAAAATAAACATTTCTTTGCAATCGGTTACAGTTGTCGACAGTTACGTTCATTGCTGGTCGATTACAACGCGAATAATTGGCCCCGTGGTTGTGCTCAGGTGATCGATTTCAGAAATAATGCTCACCATTCTGAATTCTGTAGCAAGCTGCCTGACGAGCGACAACAGCAACACGCTTCTTGTTTGAGCCTTCTTCTCATATGCATTATTGATTCTCCCAAGCAACATCTGTGTTTCTTCTTGCAGGGCTTCTTGTTGTCACCCAGAACAAATGGAGGAGGCTACAACGCCAATTTTGGAAGCCTGAGCTTCAACCAACGTTCAAGAATAGCATAATGCACGCATAGAACCGTTAATCAATTCTCATGCCTGCTGTAATTGGTATTAAGAACCAACACCAGTGTCTCTCAATGAAGCATTAATGAATAAAAAATCAATGAATAGATGAAGGAAGTGTCGAAGCTATTAACCAAAATATATATATAAGTTTCTTTCTCTTTCCAGGTAATATATTGTGAGGAAATTTTCTAGACACTTTCCCTTGATGGTCTCCACCATAAACCCTAAAATATATTATTTTCTATTCGACCATTTGTGAGGAAATTTTCTAGACACTTTCGCTTGATGGTCTCCACTATAAACCCTAGAATCTTCAAAAATATATTATTTTCTATTCGACCATTGGTGACCCTAGTCTATGACTCTATCTTGACATCTCATATCATACAATTCTCATACTTGTCCCATCAGTTCCCTTTATTCTTACTCTCCAGATGTGTAGAGTTGTAAATAGACATTCCCAAATAATTATGTTTCTACACACGGGTCTCCTAATGAAACATTAATGAAGAAAGAATCAATGATTATTCAAGAGTCAAAGCTATCTATTGGTTAATTAATCCAAATATACATAAACCTCTTTCTAGAGGTATCTTTTTGGCACTTTTTTTTTCTTCAAATAATAGTATTATTTAAGTTAAATCTTAGAAGCTCATGAATAGATTTTATATGTTTCATCAACAATTGATTCATGAAGAACAAACATGTCATGAACTGGGATTTGAACATAGGTGGAGAGAGAACAATTAAATATGATCAATTTCAAAATAAAAGCTATCATAGAATGATACATTGATACAATTTTCAATATACAAGAATCCCTTATCATCCTATAAATCATTGAAGGATGCTTATGAATATCATTGGGAGAAAAGTTGGTAACAATGGGGTCAAAATTGGATTAGATGGCAATGAAATAGCTCTTAGTTCAAGGAAGATGTATCCTTAGTATCAACCTGAAGGTACCTACTTAAAGACTACTTTATCCTATCATGGGTGACATCACTCATTAAAAAAATTAAAGAAAAATGTGTGTAGATACAACTCTTTTACATTGGTCACATCTATACAAGAATCCCTTATCATCCTATAAATCATTGAAGGATGCTTATGAATATCATTGGGAGAAAAGTTTGTAACAATGGGGTCAAAATTAGGTTAGATGGCAATGAAATAGCTCTTAGTTCAAGGAAGATGTATCCTTAGTATTGACCTGGAGTGTAACTACTTAAAGACTACTTTAGCCTATGCACCACAGTAATAATTCTAAGAGGGTGGACCGAGAGAGTTGGATTAGTGAGAATTGAACCTCCAATCTCAATATCAAATGGCCTTTGGATTCAAATTCCAACCAACTAAGCTACCCCTCGGGGCTTTATGTGAGATATGGTTACAAAACAATGTATTAATTTATGAAGCATTATGTTTTCACTTAACCATACTGCATTGAAATTTATACAAATACGTGGCTTTAGATGTACATCATAAACCTCTGCATCCTCTCATAGCTCAATAGAAATTTTATTGTTATTATTTGTGTTTATGATAAACATGGGCATAAACCTAGAGATATTATGTTATTTGTTTATCGGTGACATAGATGTTATATGCTCGGGCATAATTTTTATTATATTTGTTTGGGATTCTTAAATTCTCTTTAATGTTTAATGTTTCGCTTTTTGCTTTTGCAACAATGATTCTATTTTCTATTTTAAATTTATTTGTTCATTACCATAGATATCAAGACCAAGGCCCTTGCTTGATAGGAACTCAAGACTACAACCTTCATAGAGTTCAAGATTAGGATTGCAACTGATACTTGAGCTTTGCACTAGGACTCTCCCTACTTAAGCATAGCCTAGTACCATGCCTTGAGCTAGGGATGAGCATATGACCTATGATCAGGTCTAAGATCTTACATGAGCTCAAGAACAAGATTTTTTTTAATACAAAAATTGACCAATATATTACAGTATAACTAAGTTGATTTTCAACCTAATTTTGGACATCATCATTGCAAATTTTGAAATAAATTTTAACCAAGAAACACACATCTTGATAGTTCCTTTGTCAACTTGTACTTCAACTTAAACACTACTAGAAAATAAATGATTTTCAACTAGTAATTCAACAATATCATCAATTGTAATGTCAACTGCAAATACTAGACAAAAAGGCCTTCTAGACCATTATTTCAATGCCAATATCAACCTTAATTCTTATTGACATATTGAACTAAAAAGCATCTTTGACCACATCTCCATCTACTTTTTCGACTTCTATTAAATAGGTTGACTTGTAGGTTACAAATATGGTCAAAATTATCATCCAATGTTCTTCTAACATTTTGAATGGCACTCCACAATGTGCGTGTGCGCCCAGAGGTGCATGTGTGGGTATGTTCCATCCAACTGCAGCCTTGTCCCATGGTCTTGCATTTTCATATGTTTTGTTTAACTACAAACATAAGCCTTATTTTCAACCTATACACACTCATAACTAACCTAGATTTTGCACATGTAGTTCCCAAGCTTTATAAGAAAAAGTGGTCCTAGAGAGACTATTATAAGCTTATCTTTTCAAAAATATGGATAACTACTCTTGTATCATTACTACAAGTTGTCATGAATAATTTAAGAATTGTCTCCAAGTTGGAATTTATGTTAACCATAAGTTCTTGGACCTAAAATTTATTTGATAGTGTAAGGAGTCCATTGGGCAAATAAAATATTGGCAAACACAAAGTCAATTTAGGCAAAGGAATAACTACACAAAAGCATAAAAATGTGTGAAAACACACTAATCTCATTCACAAATGTACATTATATTGTATGAGATGACTCTTGGTTTTCATATTTCAAGAGGTCTCTTGGACTCCCGGGTGACTCTTGGTCTCCCTTAGACTTATGGTATTCTTTGCACATGATTGGTGCACAATAGTCCTAACACCTAGGTTTACATATCCAACAATTCCCCCCTTGAATCCAAAGGGTGTATATGATTCCAAGAAAAAGGAAGAGGGGAGCTTAATAAAAGGCTTGATAAACCAAATTTTCCAAGCATTTTAGTAGAAACATGCACTATGTTCTACTAAATATAAGAGCTCTTTGAATGAGACTTTTTCTCTAGTAGCTAGATTAGATACAATAAGAACAGTGTTAGCAATAACAAGGCATCATAAATGGAAAGTTTATCAAATGGATGTCAAATCAGTCTTTTTGAATGGGATATTACAAGAAGAAGTATATGTGCAGCAACCACGAGGTTATCAGATATTGGGTCATGAACATAAATTTTATAGATTGAAAAAGGATTTGTATGGTCTCAAACAAGCTCCAAGAGCATGGTATAGCCGCATTGACTCATATTTCCAGAGCCATTGTTTTAGCAAATGCAGTAGTGAGCCAACTCCTTACATCAAGATAAATAATCAAGGTAAGGTCTTAATTGTATGCCTATATGTTGATGATTTGATATTTACTAGAAACTCTTCAAATGAGTTGTTTAAATCAACAATGAAAAAGGAATTTGAGATGACAGATTTGGGCTTAGGGCTTAATGAAATATTTCTTGGGCATAGAAGTAAGTCAAACAAATGATGGAATTTTCATTTGTCAAGAAAAATATGCAAAGGCTATCTTGAAAAGGTTCAAGATGTTGAATTGCAATCCAGCATCTACACCTGTAGCAACAGGATTGAAATTAAGCAAAGAAGAAAATGGTACAAAAGTAGATCTAAGTTTTTTCAAAAGATTGGTAGTCAAATTGATGTATTTGACAGCAACAAGGCCTCACATTATGTATGCAGTCAGTTTGATTAGAGGGTTCATGGAAACACCAATGGATTCACATTGGCAGACATGGAAAAGGATTTTAAGATATATTAGTGGAACAAGAGATTATGGCATCCTATATTCAAAATCAAATGATTACATTCTAGTTGGGTACACAGATAGTGATTTTTCACATAGCATTTATGATAGTAAAAGCACATATGGGTATATTTTCCATCTTGGTTCACGAGCGATTGCATGGGCTTCTCAAAACAACCTATTGTTACTCTTTCAATTACAGAAGCAGAATATGTAGCAGCAACACCAGCAGCATGTCAGTGTGGATAAGACAAATAATGACAAATTTGATGCAAGATCAAAAAGGAGCAACAAAAAATTATTGTGACAATAATTCAACAATAAATCTATCAAAAAATCAAGTTTTTCACAAAAGGAGCAAGCACATTGATACTAATATTATTTCATCCGAGAACTTACCAACAATAGTGAAATATATCTTGAATTTTGCAAGTCTCAAGATCAATCTAGAGATATCTTCACCAAGCCATTGGCAAAACACAGATTTGAACATCTAAGAAAAGGTTTGGGCATCATTGAGAAGTCAAGCTTAAGGGGGAGTGTTGAAAAGTAGGCTTGACAACGCTGACTATGGACAAGCAGCCCGTCCATCAACCACCACCCAGCCACCCATCAACCCATCAATGACCTAGCAATTTAACAATTAATGAAATTCACCCTCCAGCAGAAATTTGAACAGTAAAACATCTGTTGCAAATTTGCTATAAATAGATCATTTCATAGCTGCATAAGGCACACTTGTAGTTTTCTTTTATGCTAATAAAATTCTGAACAGCAACTCATATTTGGTTATATTTTCTATCTTTTGCATTTTCAGCTCTTGAGTTTTTTAGTTTTTTCTTGCATCCTCTTCCTATGATAATGAACAACATCATGTTCTTTAATCCTTTACGTAAAATAAACATTTCTTTGCAATCGGTTGCAGTGGTCGACAGTTACGTTCATTGCTGGTCGCTTCCAACGTGAATAATTGGCCCCGTGGTTGTGCTCAGGTGATCGATTTCAGAAATAATGCTCACCATTCTGAATCCTGTAGCAAGCTGCCTGACAAGCGACAACAGCAACACGCTTCTTGTTTTGAGCCTTCTTCTCATATGCATTATTGATTCTCCCAAGCAACATCTGTGTTTCTTCTTGCAGGGCTTCTTGTTGTCACCCATAACAAATGGAGGAGGCTACAACGCCAATTTTGGAAGCCTGAGCTTCAACTAACGTTCAAGAATAGCTCAATGAATTGATGAAGTGTCGAAGCTATTTATTGGTTAATTAATCAAATATATATATATATAAGTTTCTTTCTTTCTTGCTGAAATTTTCTAGACACTTTGCGTGATAATCTCCACGATAAACCCTAGAATCTTCAAAAATATATTAGTTTCTATTCGACCATTGGTGACCCTAGTCTATGACTATTTTGACATCTCATATCATACAATTCTCATACTTATCCCATCAGTTTCCTTTATTTCTTCCTCTCCAAATGGTGTAGAGTAATTGTAAATAAACATTCCCAAATAATTATGTTTCTACACAAGGGTCTCCTAATGAAACGTTAATGAAGAAAGAATCAATGAATTAATCAAGAGTCCAAGATATTGATTGGTTAATTAATCCAAATAGATATAAGCTTCTTCTTATTTCCAGGTAAAGGGATCTTTTTGGCATTTTTTCTTTCTTCAAATAATAGTATCCTAGGTAAATCTTAGAAGGATAAATCAACAACTCATAAATAGATTATATATGTCTCATCAACAATTGACTCATAAAGAATAAACATGTCACAAAATGGGATTTGAACATAGGTGGAGAGAGAGCAATTAAATATGATCAATTTCAAAATAGAAGCTATCATGAAATGATACATTGATACAATTTTCAATATACAAGAATCCCTTCTCATCCTACAAATCATTGAAGGATGCTTATGAATATCATTGGGAGAAAAGTTGGTAACAATGGGGTCAAAATTAGGTTAGATGGCAATGAAATAGCTCTTAGTTTAAGGAAGATTTATCCTTAGTATTGACTTGAAGTGTACCTAATTAAGGACTACTTTATCCCATCATGGGCGGCATCACTCATTAAAAAAATTAAAGAAAAATGTGTGTTGATACAACTCTTTTACATGGGTCACATCTATACCATGTGATGACATCTCTTTTATTTTATCACTTTCATAATCTATGCATGTCATTGGGAGAAAAGTTTGTAACAATGGGGTCAAAATTGGGTTAGATGGAAAAGAAATAGCTCTTAGTTGAAGGAAGATGTATCCTTAGTATTGACCTGGAGTGTACCTACTTAAAGACTACTTTAGCCTATGTACCATAGTAATAATTCTAAAGGGGCGGACCCAGAGAATTGGATTTGTGAGAATTGAACCTCCAACCTCAATATCAAATGGCCTTTGGATTCAAATTCCAACCAACTAAGCTACCCCTCGGGGCTTTATGTGAGATATGGTTACAAAACAAAGTATTAATTTATGAAGCATTATGTTTTAACTTAAGCATAGTGCATTGAAATTTATACCAATACATGGCTTTAGATGTACATCATAAACCTCTGCATCCTCTCATAACTTAATAGCAATTTTATTATTATTATTTGTGTTTATGATCAACATGGCAATAAACGTAGAGATATTATGTTATTTGTTTATTGGTGATGTCACTCAAAAGGACCAGACATGATTTTTATTATATTTGTTTGGGATTCTTAAATTCTCTTTAATTTTTATTATATTTGTTTGGAATTCTTAAATTATCTTTAATGTTTAATGTTTCTCTTTTTTCTTTTGCAAAAATGATTTTATTTTCTATTTTAAATTTATTTGTTCATTACCATAGATCTCAAGACCAAGTCCCTTGCTTGATAGGAACTCAAGACTACAACCTTCATAGAGTTCAATATTAGGATCGCAATACTTGAGCTTTGCACTAGGACTCTCCCTACTTAAACATAGCCTAGTACCATGCCTTGAGCTAGGGATGAGCATATGAGCTTTGCACTAGGACTCTCCCTACTTAAGCATAGCCTAGTACCATACCTTTAGCTAGGGATGAGCATATGACCTATGATCGGGTCCAAGATCTTACATGAGCTTAAGAACAAGAATTTTTTAATACAAAAATTGACCAATATATTACAGTATAACTAAGTTGAAATAAATTTCAACCAAGAAACACACATCTTGATAGTTCCTTTATCAACTTGTACTTCAACTTAAACACTACAAGAAAATAAATGATTTTCAACTAGTAATTCAACAATATCATCAATTGTAATGTCAACTGCAAATACTAGACAAAAAAGCCTTCTAGACCATTATTTCAACGCCAATATCAACCTTAATTCTTATTGGCATATTGAACTAAAAAGCATCTTTGACCGCATCTTCATCTACTTTTTCGACTTCTATTAAATAGGTTGACTTGTAGGTTACAAGTATGGTCAAAATTATCATCCAATGTTATTCTAACATTTTGAATGGAACTCCACAATGTGTGTGTGCACCCGCAGGTGCATGCGTGTGTATGTTGGACATCCAACAACAGCTTTGTCACATGGTATTGCATTTTCATATGTTTTGTTTCACTACAAACATAAGCCTTATTTTCAACCTATGCACACACTCATAACCAACCTATATTTTGCACATGTAGTTCGCCAGCTTTATAAGAAAAAGTGGTCCTCGAGAGACTATTATAAGCTTATCTTTTCAAAAATGTGGATAACTACTCTTGTATCATTACTACAAGTTATTAGGAATAATTTAAGAATTGTCTCCAAGTTGGAATTTATGTTAACCATAAGTTCTTGGACCTAAAATTTATTTGATAGTGTAAGGAGTCCATCAGGGAAAATAAAATATTGGCAAACACAAAGCCAATTTAGGAAAAGGAATAACTACACAAAAGCATAAAAATATGTGTGAAAACACACTATTCTCATTCACAAATGTACATTATATTGTATGAGATGACTCTTGGTTTTCATATTTCGAGAGGTGTCTTGGACTCCCGGGTGACTCTTAGTCTCCCTTAGACTTATGGTATTCTTTGCACGTGAATGGTGCACAATAGTCCTAACACCTAGGTTTACGTATCCAACAATTCCCCCCTTGAATCCAAAGGGTGTATATGAGTCCAAGAAAAAGGAAGAGAAGAGCTTAATAAAAGGATTGACAAACCAATTTTGCCAAGCATGTTGGCATAAACTTGCACTATCTTCTACTAAATACAAGAGCTCTATGAAGGGGTGGTTTTGGGATGACCACCAACCAATGGTGCTAGTAGAAGTTGTAATATTCTACTATGTGGGTGGTTTAACGCTGACCGCCAACTGTCCAACTTGGCACTGAGGCTCAAAGGTTTCATCTAGAACTTGGCACGAAGGCTCAAAGGTTCTCTAGCAGAAGTAATAGGAGGATGAAGTCTTCTGTTGAATTGGTGGTTTTACGTTGACCACAAACCATCTCAAGAACTGAAACAAGAAGTGAGCATCTACCACTTGTTGAACATTTGCAGATTGACAATCTTTTTCCACGTAAGTTAGCTAGAAGCTTGCACTCGCTTCTCCTAAATGAAGGTGCTCTTGATACCGTTGGTTTTAGGATGACCACCAACTCTAGATCTCAATAGAACAAAACTTTTCACAGGCTCACTTGTTTATGACAGTCTTCATTTCCCCCAATCAGGAAAAATGTGAGGAGAAGAGAGTCTCAAGGTGTCACAACTAGACACAAAACACATGAGTACTCTAGAAGAGAAAAGAGTCTCATGGTGTCAACACTAGACACAAAACACATGAGGACTCTATAAATGGCTATCTCCCGTCTTTGTGCTACTTCAATGAATCTGGCCTTTGAAACTTTCTATGGCTCAAGCTCACTTGCTATGGCTTACTTGAAGAAGGCCATGGTTGCTTATTATTAGAAGGAGGCTTCAAAACTTAGATGCTTGACAGGTTACCTCTTGTTAGGTGCAAGAGGAGAAGCCTAGGAAGAGAAAAATACATAGGGATTCTTGCAACTCTACCCTTTACAAATATATAGGGAAGCTTTAGTTGGAAAGGAGTTGTGACAACTTGAATAGATTAGACTAAGTTATATTAGATAATCCTATCAACTTTAAGGGATTTACTCTTTGTGCTTTTTACGAGTGAGTAAAAATTTTCACGAGTGTTCAATTCCTCCTTAATTGAAAACCTTGCTAAAGTGCTTTTTACGAGTGAGTAAAAATTTTCAAGGAAATATATCATCTCATGATTCCACATTAAAATATCAAGAGGTAAAAATTTTCAAGGAAATATAGCATCTCATGACTCCACATTGAAATATCAAGAAATCTAGACCTATCAAGATTATCTTCTCACCTAAATCCAAAAAAAAAATCTCCCATCATTTAAAAAAAAAAAAAACTTCCACAATGAATAAGTTGGAGATAATAAGTCTCCACAAGTAACATTTGAGCAAAACTTTAATTTCCTTCCTCAATTTATTTCACTAGACACTTTAGTGTTTCAAAAATTTTATCCAACAAACTTCCCTTAACTAGTTCTTTTTTATTTCACCATTGGTGACACTAATCTCAATTATGACATCTCATACAATTCTCTTAAAATAAAATGTTCATGAATTTGTAAAAGAAATGTATAAGCCCTATCCTAAAAGAGTTGCCACTTCAGAAGCATTTGAACATAGATTTAAAGGAAAAAGGTGAGAAGGAAGATGGTAGATTTATGTTTGATAAGTTTACCCACAGGCAACATGAAGTTATTGATTAAAAAAAATCCACCAAGAGGTACACTCAAAAATTTCTTAGGTTATCCAATCAACAAATGCCACTCAAAATTTTAAAAAAAAATCCACTTCTCTCTAGATAGAAAATTATTTTAGCCCATATCAGATTTATTATGCCAACATTTTTTACTTTGTACAACATGGGTAAATATGCTGACATCATTCAAACAAACATGCCATGACAATCCCACCAATACTACAACCTATTATTGAGTAAATATATGCCAATATCAGTATTACAGGCCTGAATAACATAATTCGATCAATACAACTGGCTTAATAACATAATTCCATGATCAATACTAAGTTGTAAGTTGTAGAATGTATCTCTCAGTACAATTAACGTATTTAAATCAGTATTTCACATGCCAACATTTAAATTACTATTTGGTAGCATGTTTCACATGCCAACTGTGTTGGGGACCATATTGCCTGTCCCGTGACCATTAACCGTAGAAATATCAGTACCTGGTGCAGGAATCATTGCACTTGCATTTCCACTTCGTTGCAATTCTGGAGTTAGTATCATTGTTCCAACAT
>LPNX010284463.1:140293-154357 GCA_001517045.1 Pseudotsuga menziesii | reverse complement strand
TCTAAAGAAATCGGTCCACGAAATACATGCAAGCTGACAAGACAAATAAAAATAAAAATAAACCTGATGAACTGAAATGTACTTACGACGCTACCCTTTCCTGAGAAAATTTAGAGAATCCAAAGACATTGGCGAAAAAGTTATCATATAATAATGGACTCCACTCCGAAAACCAATATTGTTTGGCTGCATACAAGAAAGTTCATGACTGTAAATTGTATCATACACGCTTTGGTCTATGAAACTGAGTAAAACACAATGATTTATTGGACACCGACAAACATTATTCAACCAAGCATACTATTAAATAAAATGTCATACTAAATTACTCGGTTTTGCAGTAGCTACGAGCAGCTGTGGTATTTGATGGTTAACTAAATTCTCTACCTGAAACATGTTGGAAAAATGTAATTACTTGTAGATTTGGCAATGTAAATCAGTCGAATTTATTTCTAAAGCTATGTTGTTAGGTAGATAGTTATTACAATCTTTAATGGTGAAGCTAAATAGAATAAGCAAATTGTAAATCAGTTTACACAGACACAAGAGACACAATAGAGACACGAAGGAACTCAGGGTGAGAAAGAGAAGTCGAAGCTCAATCTTGTGTGCATGTGATTTAGTCCAAGAGCTGAAGCTCTGTAAACCGACAAGTCTCGACGGACCAGTTTGTAATACTTTTGTAATACTTTGTTATTACCGCATAGTTAAATATATGAAATAGTTTATGGTTGAATGCATGATTATTTGGCTGCACATAATTCCAGATTTACTTCTGTAAATGTCTTTTACAATTACTCTTAAGTGAAAAATCAAAGAACCCATAAATTTCTCACCACGTGAAAGTTTAGGTTTTAAGGCACATTGGTCGACTCAAGTCTTCCTATATATTTGGGCATATGTTTTTATAAGTTTTTTGGATTTGTTAATGTGTCCATTTTTACTTCATCTTACTCACAAGTGAAAAGCATTTGTAATTTCTTAAGTTTTTAGACTAAGAAACATACTCTGTAGATTTCGACCAAAGTGAACCAACTTGAGTGGTCGGTTGAGTTAGCCAACTTGGTCGAAGACAAGAAGTCAGCCGACTTGGTTGAAGTGACAAGTAAGTCGAAGTGAATTTAGTCGAGTAGCAACAGTGACTAAAATTTATAAACTTGTCTAGTGAGGAGATAGACAAGTTTAACCGACAAGTAAAAAGAAAAAGTGATCCACCTAAAAAATGAAAATTAAATTATAATATCGACTAAAGCCCTAAACTCAAGTTTAGTCCACTTGGTTTTGGCTAACCCAATCGATTTTCTTGGCTCAAACACTCAAAACTTTTATATACCGAAAAAAATTTACATAAAAAGGGCAAACTTTAGCTTTTTAATAAAACTTGGATGCTGCTGCTGTAAAGAATCAGGATTATAAGGCCTTTTCAAAACTTACATCTTGTCTGTGATATATTGCCGCAGTTGATATATATCAGTGTCCGTAAACTCCATATGCCATGACCTTCGTGTACCTCCCAGATTTGATGCTTGTGAAGATAAATTGCTCCCATTCTGTTGCGCCAAGTCAGCCTGCTGTCCTCCAGCTTCACCAAACACCTGACCTGGAATTCCACAATACCACTGACTTAGAATAACATAATTCCATGCATACTAAGTTGTAGAATGCACCCTTCTCAGTGCAACTAACGTATTTAAATCACTATTTGGTGGCATGTTTCACATGCCAACATTTAAATTACTATTTGGTAGCATATTTCACATGCCAACTGTGTTGGGGACCATATTGCTTGTGCCATGACCATTAACCGTAGAAATATCAGTACCTGGTGCAGGAATCATTGCACTTGTATTTCCACTTTGTTGCAATTCTGGAGTTAGTATCATTGGTCCAACATGATGATCGTGATGACTGACATTCTGGTTACGATTACGTTGAAACCGTTGCATCAAAGAGGTCAAAAGCCGCTCCAAAGTATTTAAGTTCATGTATTCTTCCTGATATCATAATTCAAAAGAATGTCACAAAATACAGTTCAACAATTTAATAACTTTTAATTCGGTAGATAGAGATTTGCTCCAAGAACTAAATGGATACTTTCAATCTCAATTTCAAACATAGGTAGATATGATAGCAAACCAGCATCAATACTTATTGGCTCATGCAGAATATTTGTCTAGCTGTAAAATAACTAAGCGTAGAATTGCAAAAAATTTCAGTTGAATAATGAGCAAACCCTCAATCAATGCATTTACAAGTATTCTATACCTTTGAAGTAGCCTCTTGGAATAGAGCTTTCTCCAAGCGCCTCACAAGGTTGGGCAGCCGCTGTTGCCATTCTAAAGAAATCGGTCCACGAAATACATGCAAGCTGTCAAGACAAATAAAAATAAAAATAAACCTGATGAACTGAAATGTACTTACGACGCTACCCTTTCAAGAGAAAATTTAAAGAATCCAAAGGCATTGGCGAAAAAGACGTTATCATAAAATAATGGACTCTACTCGGTGCATTTATCACATCTAGAAATCAAGCAGATCAGAAGTGTTGTGCAGAGCATTCATCCCCGAAAACCAAACTTGTTTGGCTCTCACACAAAACAAGGGAAG
Organism: Pseudotsuga menziesii; assembly: GCA_001517045.1. Classification (NCBI taxonomy): domain Eukaryota; kingdom Viridiplantae; phylum Streptophyta; class Pinopsida; order Pinales; family Pinaceae; genus Pseudotsuga; species Pseudotsuga menziesii. The sequence goes on along the minus strand of LPNX010284463.1, from coordinate 151,750 downwards.
CATACAAGAAAGTTCCTGACTGTAAATTGTACCATACACGCTTTGGTCCATGAAACTGAGTAAAACACAATGATTTATTGGACACCGACAAACATTATTCAACCAAGCATACTATTAAATAAAATGTCATATTAAAGTACTGGGTTTTGCAGTAGCTACTAGCAGCTGTGGTGCATGATTACGTTTACAACTGCTTGATGGTTAACCAAACTCTCTACAAGAAACACAATTGATTTTCTTGGCTCAAACACTCGGAACTTTTATAAACCGAAAAAAATTACATTAAAAGGGCAAACTTTAACTTTTTAATTGAACTTGGATGCTGCTGATGTAAAGAACCAGCATTATAAGACCTTTTCAAAACTTACATCTTCTCTGTGATATATTGCCATATTGCCGCAGTTGATATATATCAGTGTCCGTAAACTCCATATACCATGACCTTCGTGTAACTCCCTGATTTGATGCTTGTGAACATAAACTGCTCCCACTCTGTTGCGCCAAATCAGCCTGCTGTCCTCCAGCTTCACCAAACACCTGACCTGGAATCTGTATCCGACCCAGCATCTTGTCTCACTGCGTTTTGGTACCGAAAGTACTTTTTCACACTAAATCCTGAACAAAAAGCGGTCTGCCAGCTATTAATTATCTGACATGACAACTGATACAGGAAGCACATTTATCAAACCCAGAGAAGTAATCTGATACAATACCCAACAAAAATGCTCTCAACTTCGACTTATTGTCATGTTAACTGTGTCGTCGTCATCCCACAATTCAATACCCAAATCACTACTCATCTCTAACAGCCTGATTCTAGTGAAGCCTTCCAAAAAAATGAAATAGAAAAACCATGATTGATGTTACTATCGCATACACCAATATTAAAGATTACAAGGACCCAAATATTCAAAAGCCACCTATTTATTTCAAATTATCAAATTCTACCAATGCATGAACTTCAAACTGAACCTGTCCATTGATCAAAATTATCACCTGGAAAAAATGAGCAGGTAGCTAAGGCACAAAATCTCAGAATCATTTCCGTTGAAAACACAAAAGATGCCCAGGATGTAGAGTTGAAGAACCTGACCAATGGTCACAATTGCAAGTTATATGAACTTGTTCACCAACACATATAGGTTATCCCTCTGGTTTTTTAGACGGGGCAGCTGTCTCCTCGAATGGTGGTCGAGCCGGTTTTTCACTTGGTCTTAATTAGACACACTTCTTTTTTTTCAAATTGGGATGCGACCCCATCGCCAACATTAGAGCCGATCTGCTGGCCCTCTGGGCTCTTTTGTTCATGGCTTCTTTTATGGGTATGCTTTCCTTTCATGTTTGCGGAGATTCTTCTGTGGTTATTAAGTGGGCAAATTCAAAGGCAGCGCTTTCAGCTTTGAACTTGGATTATTGGTGCGCATAAAAGACACTAAATCTATTTTTTTCTCTCTTGACTTCAGCCATATCTACAGAGAGCACAATAAGAGTGCTGGCTGGGCACAATAAGAGTGCTGGCCAGTTATCCAAGGAAGCACTTTCTTTAAGGGCTGGCTTTCTCTCCTTCTCATAACATTTAGAAGGAGAAACTATAGGGGAAGGCCTTATACAGCTTTTTTAAGCTATTTTTTGAGCATTTTGGCCCACTCGTATCTTTGCGAGTTGGGGACCCTTTTTATTCTTTCTTCTTTTCGATTGTTCATGTCCCTTAGGGGTTGGAGTTTTCTCACTCACACCTCGTGCTTCCTTGGATAAGCTGGTTGGGTTCTTTATGTTCTTACTGTAGATATGTTGGGTGGGTCTCCTATGAGAGATTGGCTTTGTTTGGTCTCCTTTTTGAGAACGGTCTTCATAATGAAATGTATGCAGTTCTCTCTCTCAGCTCTGATATGATACTCATATCACATTTTTGTACAAGTTACTTTTGATTCATTATGAATATCAAGCAATAGTTATTTTTTATCTGAAAATAAAACCCATATGTTATCAAATTACCATAAAGGTGCGACATTTTGAATTTTCTTGAGTTTGCAATTAAAAAGCATCACAAAGACAATTATCACAACAGCAGTGAGGCACCTCTAAACCTCAAAGGAAAAGACAATTAAATTCTCAAACAAAGGGGTATACCATTTAAATTTTATAAAGTTTGCAATTAAGAGGGCTTGACACAGACAAACCTCAAAGGCAAAGACAATTAAATATCAACGAAGGGGTATAGCATTTGAATTTTATGAAGTTAGCAATTAAGAGGGCATGACATATACACGGGGACAACAAAGCACACAGACACCTCTAAGGAAGGGCGTGACATAGACAATTATCACAAGGGGGCACAAAGCATACACTTCTTAGCAATGAAAGTACCATAAATAATGACAGTACCAAAGTGACTGAGGATGCTGTCCAGTCAACTGGAGTGAGATTTGCAGCTCAAAGCGAAAGACAATTATCACAAGGAAGGGGGCCACAAAGCGCACAAGCACCTCCAAGTGATGACAGTATCAGAGTAAGGAATGATCTTGTAATGTCAACCCAAAGACCTCAATGCCAAATTCCTGAGTGGCAAACTTTTGAGGCCACCATTGTCTCACAATGGTCGCCAATGTAGAATAACGTGCAGAAACTGGTGTTAACCGACCCATCTGCGTTGATTAGAAATGTACTGATGTAAGGTCGAAAAGCATTGATTAGAAATGTACTTATCTAAGGTCAAAAGGAAATGGTAACCAGTATGAAAAACGGATCTCGTGGTCAGGTTTCTGAGAACCATGTATTGCAACTTATCTTCCAGGGATCAATTCCAGTGGAGCATACAACATAGACTTCACTTACATACCAACTAAGCAGTTGCCCGTTCAAATCCAGAGGGTCACTTCCTCTCAAAACAAGCAAAGCTAGAGCCGCAAATTGATACTCAGGTAAAACCTATGAGAACCTTACGTTCTAACAAAGGGTCAAACCCACACCGTCAATCTAGTAAGGTACTGATTCTAATGTAGAAGCAAAAAGGCCATCTACAGTTTACATTCCAAGTGGGCATTCCCTAAGACGTGGGTTGTGCTGGTCAATCCAGTAAGGTCTTGATCAACCCTTCTAAAGTTATACTGCATAAATAGGGCATGTGTACAGTCTGCATAAAAAAACGTGCATCTCTGGCCATGGACAGACTGGCCATCTATCATTTCTACCACAACTGGAAGTACCCTAATTCGTGGTCACCATTTCAAATCCTATGAGTTAATTTTACTTGCACCACAAATTAGGGTACCAATTTGACAAGAATAAAAATTTGGGACAAAACATAAGGAATTAAAGGGTCATTGAAATACCCACAATTGCCCCATTGAAGGATTAAAAGAACGAATGGCATAAAGAAACACCTTACCTGCTGCCGACACATGTACCCGATAATTCGAGGTGCAGATTTCGAACCCCGCCTGTGGGGAACGGTGAACTGCCCAACTGACAAGTAGGCAATTTGGCTAAATGGGCCACCCTGTTCACTCCAACAGAACACAAGCAAACGACACCAGGCGCGGACAAATCAGGCTACGGTTTTTGGAAGAAAAGTCAGTACGAGCTTGAAGAAGTCAGTACAAGGCCTGAATTTTGCAGTGATGATAATAGCCTTTCCATTAGAGGCTTATGCTCATTCTTATAGATATTATTGCGCCTAGAGATGTTCTACAGCCCGGTACGAGGGATCTTGTAGTGGATATGTCAAATTTTGGCCGGGGAGAGATGTTGTAGGTTTGTTACTAATAAAATAATAAAAAATAAAAGTTCTAATTATCTGCCAAAATACATGTTCACCACAAAAACAACCTAATATGGGGAGATGTTGTAATGTTCCTACCTAATATGGGGGCAGATGTTGTAATGTTCCTACCTAACAAAACAACAAAAAATTTTAATTTTAATTTCCCCCCCAAAAATTGTTGGTGAAAAAAACAACATGGGAGAGATGTTGTAATGTTCCTACCTAACAAAATAATAAAAAATAAAAAATTGAATTATCCCCCAAAAATGTGGGCTTTGCACATTGTTTTAAAACCATGTGCAAGGTCTCCTAAACAACCCATGGTTTTATTGTACATGGTTTTGAAGGGCCTTGCAAATGGTTTTAAAACCATGTGCAATGCCTCCTAAACAACCCATGGTTTTATTGTACATGGTGTAGGAGGGCCTTGCAAATGGATTTAAGACCATGTGCAAGGTCTCCTAAACAACCCATGGTTTTAGGAGGGCCTTGCACATGGTTTTAAAACCATGTATGGGGGTGATGTTGTAATGTTCGTTACTAAAAAAATAAAAAATAAAAATAAAAATTATATGTCCACCATAAATAATATTAAATATTAATAATAATAAAATTATATGTCGACCTTAAATAAAAAGATGTGTCTTTTAGTTTGAATCAAATCAATGGCTATATATAGGACACACCAAAGATGATAGTTTATTGAGTGGAATATTGAAGAGAGGTTTGCACCTCGAGAGATTTGATCCCTCTCAACCCTTGATAGAGCCTAAGATTTGGATCTATGTTGGTTTATTCCAATGCCACATGAAACAAAGTTCCTCTGCCATATTTTGATTCCATTCTTGGTTTCCATGAAGAGATTGCCCCTATCATTTATTCTTGGAAAAAACCTCATCCATATCATTTTCATACTAGGGTAAGGGAGGGATACGAGTGTGTTGCGCCCTTTCTAACCGGCTTCAATTGGACATATGGACAAGTCGATGTCTTGTATGGCAACGTTCATGCGTATTCCTCACTTTGTTGAGGTTATCAGGTTTTAAATATGCACATTGATCCTCTAATGGTGGGGCACTCCTAGTTGGCTACAATTGGCTATGTGGACAAGTCGATGTAGCGTACAATAATGTCCACATGCTCCCTAAACATGTTGAGGTCATTGGGGTTTTAAATGTGTGTTTTAATTCCTTATTCCTCTTGGCCATTTGACTCATATCCTTCACTAACTCTTAGGCTCTCCACATGGAGCAAAGAAGGGCGCCTTTGGGATGAAATTTTATTGACGTAAAAGAGGGTAGAAGTCTCCTTTTGTGCACTTGAGATTCAAGGGTGGAGTTGAGCTCTATGTACAACCTTGTGTATTAATGTGTATGAATAAAGTGATCCTTGATTTCAAGGTGTAATTAATGGTTAGCAATAACATCATAGTATAATGAAACAATCAAATTACAATACAATTGTTAGAGGACCTCCTATAGGATAAGGTTGCACTGTGTTTCGAGCTAGAGTCCTCATGATTGTGCTTAAGCTTGCCTCAAGCGCACTTGAAGCACGTTTTTACCCTCATGTGCAGAGGCTATCTATTGCCTATGTACTCTTTTATGCACTCAATAGAAGAGCAGTCTCCCCCCACCATGTTGGAGAGATGCCACCCCAATGGTGGTGCACCCTCTTGCAATTCATGGTTTGGTTTGATGTTGTTCATGGTGCATCGACATAGGGTTAGTTTTATTTTTCTATTGTGACTAACAAGATCATATTCATACAAGGAGTAAGATAATTATATCACCATGAAGCTTAGCTTATCAATGAAGATATACATTCCATCAATTTCAAAAAATGAATTCAACATAAGAAATAAGAGATAAAATTTTCCTTAAGATTAATCCTAAGAACACATTTGATCACAAGTCAAGGGGAAGATATCATTAACCATTTTTATATTCATATCAAAACTCTATCTAACATTGGCTACTAGTTCGAGAGTCCCAAACCAAATCCCTAAAAAGGTTTTAAGACTTACACAAAACTTGTCAACCATAAAATTCATTTTCTCTTGATTGAAGAAATTAGTCAACACATAAACTTAATGTCTTGATTAGTCAATTCAATCACTTCAAATGACCATCTCTTGCTCCTCTACTCAATAGAATCCACTTGTTGAATCTTTAGCATAAACTACAACATATGCCACAAGAGCGTTAATTAATTAAGCTTCTATAACATGTTCATTGGTTTATAGAAATTGCATGCATGGGTTTGAGAGTCAATGGACACTAAACAAACTTGTTAACTTAAACAAGCATTTCACTTTCAAGACATAACTTTTAATATTGAGTTTTATTCTCTCATTTGATATGATTTTAAGTGCACTAAATCCTAGTAACTAACCCATTCTAATTCAATCTCCCAACCCAAGATACAACATAATCCTTGCATTATGAATCCAAAAGCTACAACTACAATACTTAGTTTCTTAAAATCAAAATAAACATAATTAAAAGGAAGAGTCTCCAGGAAGTTAAATGTATATGTCAAATTTTCAAACCATAATTTCCAAATTCATTTGGTAATTAATTCTATTTAATAACAATAAATTTGAATGTATGCTAGTTCAAGACGTAACATTCTATTGCATTGAATGTTTGAAAGAAAAATACAACTTCTACATTTGATGAAGATTCCATAATCCAGATTTCATATGCAAGTTACACATGATATGTAACTAGAACTACCAAACTATTCATGGTGAGATTTTTCCACACACTTTGATTACAAACTCATTAATTTCATTTAGACATTTATACAAACACTTTGCAAACATGGAAGGCTCCAACCATGGGGGAAATTTGACAAACAAATTGTTTCTATGAAGCTATATCCATTGAGGCATTTTGACAAACAATAAATTTGCAAATATGAAACCATAGTCATTGAGGCATTTCGTCAGACAATTTGCCATCATCAATTCTACCGCCCTTGGGGTGATTTGAACCTTAACATAGTAAACAATGTACAAACATAAATTAATTCAGACAGTAACTTTTTGCGTCGATAGGCGCTCTACAGCCGAGGATGGGGGAGATCTTGTAACGTTACGTAACGTTATTTTTATTAATAAAAAATAAATTTTCTAATTATAGGCCAAAATAAATGTCAACCACAAAAACAATCTAATATGGGGGAGATGTTGTAATCTTCCTACCTCACAAAACAATAAAAAGGTAAAAATTTAATTATCTGTAAAAAATTATGAGGGTCAGGAAAAAAACACAATATGGGGGAGATGTTGTAATCTTCCTACCTAACAAAATAATAAAAAATAACAAATTGAATTATCTGCAAAAAAATGTTGGCCTTGCACATGGTTTTAAAACCATGTGCAAGGCCTTATAAACAACACATGGTTTTATTGGACATGGTTTAGGAGGGACTTGCACATGGTTTTTAAACCATGTGCAAGGCCTCGTAAATAACCCATGGTTTTATTGTACATGGTTTAAGAGGGCCTTGCAAATGGTTTAAGACCATGTGCAAGGCCTCCTAAACAACCCATGGTTGTAGGAGGGCCTTGCATATGGTTTCAAAACCATGTATGGGGAAATGTTGTAATGTTCGTTCCTAACAAAATAAAATATAATAATAAATATTATATGTTAGTCATAAATAATATTAAATATTAATAATAAAAAAAATTGTCTTTTGGTTTGAATCAAATCAATGGATACCTAAAAAGAGGTTTCCACCTCGAGACATTTGATCCATCTCGGCGCTTGATAGAGCCTAGGGTTTGGATCTACGCCGGTATTACATGTTAACCATGAAGCTTGCATTGGTTATTGTGTGCTCTATAGCCCAGTATGGGGGAGATCTTGTAACGTTACATAACATTATGTAACGTTACTAACATTACTCTTGTAAATGTCAGCTATAAATAATAGTACCAGCGTAGATCCAAATCCTAGGCTCTATCAAGTGCCGAGATGGATCAAATCTTTGGAGGTGCGAACCTTTTCTTAGGTATCCATTGATTTGATTCAACTTCAAAAGACACATCTTTTTATTTAAGGTCCACATATTATATTTTTATTATTAATATTTAATATTATTTATGGCCGACATAATATTTATTAGTATTTTTTTTATTTTGTTAGGAATGAACAATGCATCATTTCCCCACACATGGTTTTCAAACCATATGCAAGGCCCTCCTACAACCATGGGTTGTTTAGGAGGCCTTGCACATGGTCTTAAAACCATTTCCAAAGCCCTCCTAAACCATGTACAATAAAACCATGGGTTGTTTAGGAGGCCTTGCACATGGTTTAAAAACCATGTGCAAAGCCTCCTAAACCATGTACAATAAAACCATGGGTTGTTTAGGAGGCCTTGCACATGGTTTAAAAACCATGTGCAAAGCCTCCTAAACCATGTACAATAAAACCATGGGTTGATTAGAATGTCTTGCACATGGTTTTAAAACCATGTGCAAGGCCAACATCTTTTTGTGGATAATTCACTTGTGTTTTTTTCTTGACCCACATATTTTTTTTACGGATAATTAAATTTTTACTTTTTTATTGTTTTGTTAGGTAGGAATATTACAACATCTCCCCCATATTATATTATTTTATTTTGGCCTATTAGAAAAATAATTTTGTATTAATAAAAATAACATTACGAAAGTGATATTATTTTTTTATTTTGTGTTACAAAATCTCTCCCATAATATTCACTATCACTATTATTTTTTGTCGACGTGTACCTTACTAATGTTACATCATGTTACAAGATCTCTCCCATAGTATTTACTATCACTATTATTTTTGGCCGACATGTTACTAACGTTACATCATGTTACAAGATCTCCCCCATACTGGGCTGTAGAGCACCTCTCGACGCAAAAATAAAAAATTATTATGTAAACATAATAATAAAAAATAAAAATTTTAATTATTCACCAAAATAAATGTCAACAAAAAAAAACTAATATGAGGGAGATCTTCTAACCTTTGTTACTAACAAAATAATAAAACATAAAAGTTTTAATTATTGGCCAAAATAAATGTGGGCCACAAAAAAAACCTAATATGGGGGAGATGTTGTAATGTTCCTACCTAACAAAACAATAAAAAAGTAAAAATTTAATTATCCGCAAAAAAAATGTAGGTCAGGAAAAAAACACAATATGGGGGAGATGTTGTAATGTTCCTACCTATCAAAATAATAAACAAAAAAATGTTGCCCTTGCACATCGTTTTAAAACCATGTGCAAGTCCTTCTAAACAACCCATGGTTTTATTGTACATGGTTTAGAAGGGCCTTGCATATGGTTTTAAAACCATGTGCAAGGCCTCCTAAACAACCCATGGTTTTAGGAGGGCCTTGCATATGGTTTTAAAACCATGTATGGGGAGATGTTGTAATGTTCGTTCCTAACAAAATAATAAATATTATATGTCGGCCATAAATAATATTAAATATTAATAATAAAAATATTATATGTGGACCTTCAATAAAAAGATGTGTCTTCTGGTTTGAATCAAATCAATGGCTATATATAGGACACACCAAAGTTGATAGCTCATTGAGTGCAATACCTAAGAAGAAGTTTGCACCTTGAGAGATTTGATCCCTCTCGGTGCTTGATAGAGCTGAGGATTTGAGTCTAAGCTGGTCAATTCATAGCTCCAAAGCATAGAACCAAGCCCACGGGTTGAATATATTTTCTACAACACTACCCAAATCACAAAATCCGAAATTGAAACATTATTTTGGAATCAAAACAGAGGTTCCATAGTCAAATGGTATGGATACCCCTTGATGTTGATCTAAAACATAACAGATTCACCTAGGGACACATTTTTTTTAAACTCAACCAATTGAAAACTATAAAACGTATTCATACATTTTGACGAAAATATGGCATGCACAACAACCACTACATCCATACACAAGGGAAATGACATACACAACAACCCTAAAATATTTAAACCCATTTACACATTTTGTCAAATACATGGCATGCAAAGTAAACATTACAACCACAATAAATAAAATCCACCCAAAATTAAGTTACTATGAATTAAATCTCATGGATAACATTTAACAAACATGGTTCCATTATGAATTAAATCTCATGGATAACATTTAACAAACATGGTTCCATTATATTCATAACAACCACAAAGATACCCATGAAATGAAACAATTCTCATTTATAGATTTTCTTTTTTTACAAGCACATGGTAAGCCTACTTTTAGCTTTTATTAAGAGGTATACGTGTTACTAATTTCCTTTCAACTAAGAACATAATGTTAATTTAATTAAAATGTTGATGATTAACTACAATTTATCTCCCTTCTCATATGAAGTCTCAACTTCCAATTTATCTCCCTTCTCATTTGAAGTCCCAACTTCCAGTAAGGTAGTTTCTTCCACATATTTTCATAGAAGCCATTTTGATTTGTATTATTTATTGATTATGTCTTTTATAGCTAAAATTCACAGTAAACTTGCTTCCAAATATCATGGGTTAGTACCAAAGATATTTGCATTTTAATTGACATTTTCACATTAAATAAATCAAATAAAATCAATGAACAATAATATAAAAATTCCATAAACCATCTCATTATACATGTTCATATGTCCAAATCTAAAAGTTGAATGTATGCTCCATCTCCATTGTCTTTAATATTGCCAACTCATTGTCGACCAACCCATTAGAGAGAATTTGAGGTCAAAAATGGGCCTCCTAAGAGATGTACTACAAAAATATAAGATATATTAAAATATTATGAGTTAGGGGTTTTATGGGGTAGGTATATATGACAACTCACCTCCTACACTACTTTTTATGCATGATATAAATAACCATGGTTGAGTTACTTTTCTAAATTGACTATAAATAAAATTAATAAAATTACTCTAAAATGATGTGACTAAGATTCATTGTAAATTCCCAAAAATTTATTGTCCTTTAACATTTATTTGTCTTGAACTTGTAAATAAAATTAAACAAAAATGAATTTAATTTATATGCATAACTAACATATTTTTTTCATATAAATATCATTCATGAATTTAATTTATTTTAAAAGTACAAGATTATATATATATATTAGTTTGACATTATGACATTAAATACAATTGAGTGAATATATAATTTAAAATTAAAAAACATGAAAATGACAATATATTATTTTTAAAAAAATGTGAAAAGACATTTTTATGAATTATGAGTACTTTACTTGAAAATGAAAATAATATTATTTTATGAAAAAGTGAATTGTGAGTACTTTACTTGAAAATAACAATAATATCATTTTATGAGAAAGTGTGAAATGACTTTTATTGTCAGTACTTCACTTTATGACTTAAAAGTACTTGTACCACTACCTTGGTTAACTCTGGATTTTCATCCACCATAGAAAATGTGACAAATAAGCATTCTTAACTCATGCAATGCCACCTCAACCATGGGGGATGATGTCATCTACTAGAATGTAATTGGTTGATTTTTATAGTACATTTTGGTCCTTTTGAGGCCCATTTTTGACCTCAAATTCTCTCTAATGAGTTTTCCTCACAGCCTTATCTAGCGAGAACTTCTCCCCTTGGAATCCTTGAGCTATAAGAGCTCGTAATCAATACCAAGATCATATCAAGGTATAGTAATAGAGAGATG